>CAUDMG010002634.1:1312500-1390000 GCA_958450375.1 Homarus gammarus | reverse complement strand
AATAACAGCCACTACAACAATCACAACAACCACTACAACAATCACAATAACAGCCACTACAACAATCACAACAACCACTACAACAATCTCAATAACAGCCACTACAACAATCACAACAACCACTACAACAATCACAATAACAACCACTACAACAATCACAAAAACAACCACTGCAACAATCACAATCACTACAACAACCAACACACTAGAGGGCGCAACATTCTTAACAACCAGTTCACTAGGTCATTGGCCCCTTTAATCACCATCTTAACGACCCGTCTTCACAGTACAGCCCAAAGGTGAAACCAGGATACGATAACGACCCAATTAACTCGCTTAACGACCCTGCTAACAAGTGTGTAGTCTGTCTGTCTGCATTAACTATAATCACCTATATAAGTTAAAGTACGGATTGCTGAAGTATATACAAGATAGTTAACTAGTTAAACTCTAAACTACCCTAACAAGCGAATGGTCGTTAGCAAAACTAGCCTAACACGCCAGGGGGTGTTCATCTAACAAGCCAGGGAGTGTTCGCCTAACAAGCCAGGGAGTGTTCGCCTAACAAGCCAGGGAGTGTTCACCTAACAAGGCAGGGAGTGTTCACCTAACAAGGCAGGGAGGTGGTTCAGGAAGTAAACAAGAGGATCCTTTACACACGAGTGAGTTACCCGGTAGTTATGTCCTAATTGGGCAGTTTAGTTGTTATGTTAGTCACTGAATGTGTGTATGTGGTGCACTTCCGGTGTGTGTGTGTGTGAGAGAGAGAGAGAGAGAGAGAGAGAGAGAGAGAGAGAGAGAGAGAGAGAGAGAGAGAGAGAGAGACCTTCACCCTGGCCATCATAAACTTAACCTCGAGTAGTTAAGTAAGTGGTGTGGAGTCTGTCCCTCCACTTGTGGCGCCTCCCTCCACTTCCCTCCACTCACCTCTCACTTCTCTCCCCCCTCCCCCCCCTCTACTTCCCTCCACCCCCCCTCACCATTTCCTCCACTTTAGTTAATAGAATGAATTGAAAAATGCTAATATTTTATGTCACCGGAAACACACACACACACACACACACACACACCACACACACACACACACACACCCACCACACACACACACCCCCACACCCACACACACACCCACCACACACACACACCCACACACACACACCCACACACACACACCCACCACACACACACCCACCACACACACACACCCCCACACCCACACACCCACCACACACACACCCACCACACACACACCCACCACACACACACACCCCCACACCCACACACACACACACACACCCCCACACCCACACACACACACACACACCCCCACACACACACACACTCTGACTCATCGTCTACCCACGTCACCTGGTGTTAAGGTGATCACCCCCTCCCCCCACACACCCCCTCCCCCCACACCCCCACATATACCAAGGTCTCGTAACGATATATACATACAGGCAGAATGATGCTTACTCACCTCTCACTCACCCGTCACTCACCTCTCACTCACCCGTCACTCCCCCCTCACTCACCCGTCACTCCCCCCACTCATCCGTCACTCCCTCTCACTCCCCCCTCACTCACCCGTCACTCCCCCCTCACTCATCCGTCACTCCCTCTCACTCACCCGTCACTTCCCCCTCACTCACCCGTCACTCACCTCTCACTCACCCGTCACTCCCCCTTCACTCATCCGTCACTCCCTCTCACTCACCCGTCACTCCCCTCTCACTCACCCGTCACTCCCTCTCTCACCCGTCACTCCCTCTCACTCACCCGTCACTCCCCTCTCACTCACATCTCACTCACCCGTCACTCCCTCTCTCACCCGTCACTCCCTCACTCACCCATCACTCACCCGTCACTCACCCTCACCCATTATTACCCACTTCTTTATTCACTAACACCTGGTCTAATTATTCACCTCTTCCTCATTATGTCTTCCTTCCTCCTTCCTTCCTTCCTTCCTTCCTTCCTTCCTTCCTCATTCCTTCCCTGCTCTAGTGCTTACTCATCCCTCATTCATTACTTACTATTTCCTGTTCTCTCTCTCTCTCTCACACACACACACACACACACACACACCATTACTAAGTTATCGATAAATTCGTTATTTTTCGTTGGATTGTGGTTTGGGAGGGAGGGAGGGAAGGGGGGGGGGATTATCGCCCTTAAGTACCCCAGATACAAGGCTCAATATCCCTCGCTTATATTCACACCCGAGACAGAGGTAAATACCTACAAGGATATCTCGACCTTAACCACATGGTATATAAAGGTTATTATAGCCTGTCATCATACCAGGGAGACGATACACCACGTTACTATACATTCTCGACCTTAACGACATAAGGTATAAGGTTTATTTTCATTAGCAGAGGGTTATTTAGTCGTAAAAATTTATACCTATGATGTAATATTGATCCTGAGTTTGTCTGTACTCAGGTATTTGTACTCTGACGTGTGTACTCTGTATCGGCACTATACTGTACCTGTATTTGTACCCACTCAGACAGACAGACAGACACACACAGACGTCAATACAGTGTTATACTCAGCCACGAGTCCATTACAAGTAACCTTCATCCTTATACATGACAGTCGTAAGGCCTAGTTTATATGGTGAAGAAATTATATGTTCAGCCAAGCCAGGTAGAGGTGAGCCAAGCCAGGTAGAGGTGAGGCAAGCCAGGTAGAGGTGAGGCAAGCCAGGTAGAGGTGAGGCAAGCCAGGTAGTAGTGAGCCAAGCCAGGTAGAGGTGAGGCAAGCCAGGTAGAGGTGAGCCAAGCCAGGTAGAGGTGAGCCAAGCCAGGTAGTGGTGAGCCAAGCCAGGTAGTTCGGGTTCTGTGAGGATTTGTCGGGTAATTCGGATAAAGTCGGTGATGACGATCTTACCCGGCACCGAATATTTTAAGAAAGTGCGGTGGCTGAGTGGATAATGTATTGTATTTGTCTGCAGGGGGTCATTAGTTCGATCCCCTGTCTCTCTATCTTTCTCTCTTTCACCGTAAAACTCTCTCTCTCTCTCTCTCTCTCTCTCTCTCCTCCACGATAATGGCCTCGCTCTTAAAAGTCTGGCTAAGACTTACTTCCGGCCTCTGAGAGGTTGGAGGATGAGGTACCTCACCCTCCTCCTCTCTTTCTCCTAGGTGAAATGCTTACACACACACACACACACACACATGGATAATTTATGCTCCTGTACGTAAGCCCGTATGTGTACATGTGTCCCTGTGTGTATAATATATGTACTACCATGTGCACACGTTAATATGTGCACCTGTGTGTATGTAAGTGTACGTATAATTCATTTGGTGTATATATGAGCATTTTTGTGCACACATGTGTATAAATGATACATCACAGACAGACAGACACACACCAATATTTCACAATCTTGTTCTCTGTTGATTTTGGGTCAACAATGTTATATAAAGAGGGATAGAGTGGGGAAGGAGTGGAGTGGGGAGAGAGGGGTGGGGGAAGGGGTGGGGGAGTAAGAGAAGGAAGGGAGAAGTAGGGGGTTGGAAGGGGAAAGGGAAGGAGAGAGGAAGGGGAAGGTTGATTAAGGCTACACACACACACACATATTAACTCACTTACAAGACACTACTCTCACCTGTCCTCACACCTGGTCACCTACACTCACCTGTCCTCACACCTGGTCACCAACACTCACCTGTCCTCACACCTGGTCACCTACACTCACCTGTCCTAACACCTGGTCACCTACACTCACCTGTCCTCACACCTGGTCACCTACACTCACCTGTCCTAACACCTGGTCACCTACACTCACCTGTCCTAACACCTGGTCACCTACACTCACCTGTCCTCACACCTGGTCACCTACACTCACCTGTCCTCACACCTGGTCACCAACACTCACCTGTCCTCACACCTGGTCACCTACACTCACCTGTCCAAACACCTGGTCACCTACACTCACCTGTCCTCACACCTGGTCACCAACACTCACCTGTCCAAACACCTGGTCACCTACACTCACCTGTCCTAACACCTGGTCACCTACACTCACCTGTCCTAACACCTGGTCACCTACACTCACCTGTCCTAACACCTGGTCACCTACACTCACCTGTCCTCACACCTGGTCACCTACACTCACCTGTCCTCACACCTGGTCACCAACACTCACCTGTCCTCACACCTGGTCACCTACACTCACCTGTCCTAACACCTGGTCACCTACACTCACCTGTCTAACACTGGTCACTACACTCACCTGTCCTAACACCTGGTCACCTACACTCACCTGTCCTCACACCTGGTCACCTACACTCACCTGTCCTCACACCTGGTCACCAACACTCACCTGTCCTCACACCTGGTCACCTACACTCACCTGTCCTAACACCTGGTCACCTACACTCACCTGTCCTCACCTGGTCACCTACACTCACCTGTCCTAACACCTGGTCACCTACACTCACCTGTCCTAACACCTGGTCACCTACACTCACCTGTCCTAACACCTGGTCACCTACACTCACCTGTCCTAACACCTGGTCACCTACACTCACCTATCCTCACACCTGGTCACCTACACTCACCTGTCCTCACACCTGGTCACCTACACTCACCTGTCCTCACACCTGGTCACCAACACTCACCTATTCCTTGTTCTTCCTCCTCCTCTTCCTCATCATCGCCATTATAACCCTCTTCCTTCTCTTCCTCCTCCTCTCCTTCTCTTCCTCTTCCTCCTCCTCCTCCTCTCCTTCTCTTTCTTCTCATCATCATTCCGGGAACAGGATGACGAAGCGGTGAGGCATATGACCAGTTCCGGGAGGAGGAGGAGGAGGAGGGAAGAAGGTGGAGGAGGAACAAGAAGATAAAGTGGAGGAGGAGTAACACAGGAGGAGGTGGAGGAGAAAGTGGTGATAGTGGTGGTAGCGACGGTGGTAGTGGTTGTAGTACCGTTAACAGCTGGTAATAGTGGTAACAAGAGAGCAGGTGGTGGTATCAGGCGGCAGGGTGGTGATAGGGGGGGGGGGGGGGCGGCAGGTGGTGGTGGGCACAAGGAACGGGGCGAGACGGGGCGGGGCAACACAGGAAGTAATGTATGTAACAATGGTCGCGTGCTGCCCCTCCCCCCTCACCCCTCCCCCCCCCTCTCTCTCTCTCCCCCTCCCCCGTGTGCAGCCAGAAATAATTACACCAAATAACCCTCATTGCTACTGTACATTACTGCTACCTCTTATGTTATAATTACATACACACGTACACCCCCCCCCCTGTACTAAAGAAGGAGGGGGAGGGGGGGTAACGATTAAGGGAAGGGGGTAATGATTGGAGGTGGAGACTATCTAATCGCCCAATCGTTTAACACTTTTTTTTACAATCGCATACTCATTAAACACACACACACACACACACACACACACACACACACACACACACACACACGATTTAAGAGGAAAAACTTAAATTACGAACCATAAAGAACTCATCTCTAGTCCAGTAACGAACCAGTAGTCATTCTCACCGCACGTTAAGAAAAATCTATTTACCGGACTTTATAGAGGAAAATCCGTTCTATCGAGGGTCCATTAGATGTGACCCCCATCTAACAACGGATTATATGGAGAGAGGTCCGTTATAGAGAAGTCCGTTATAGAGAGAAGTCGGTTATATAGACAAGTCCGTTATATGGAGGGTTCACAGTAACTAAGACAGCGGACCACAGCTCTCTCACCATAACCTATTGTGTTCGTCTCACCGGTCCGTTAGCCAAGCGTTCACTAGGCGCGACTGTCTGTGAGTGCATCGGCTAGCTCTATAGTTCGCCCCCTTCTGACCTAACTGATGGAGGGAGGTTTGAACAGCGTGAGGAAGTTAGTTTTTATAAATATTTAACTCTTTTAATCAGCTATGTTTGGTTACTTGATGTTCTTTTGTTATTGCTTCTGCGATTTCTATAACAATAACAACAACTACAACTACTATAAATAACTACAACAATTACAAAAACCGATCCCTATAGTCCTCTTGATAATCTATTTCACGGACAGACATAAACAAGACCCACACGACCAATCAGCAGTTCGCTCGTATTTCCGGCCATATTTGTTTGTTTCCCGGTCGTCATGGTAACATCCCGCGCCACAGTCAGCCAATCACGACGAGGTACGTTTGGGCGATCACTTTTTATTCGCCGTTTGCGTTTGTTTACGTGCAGTCGAGTCAACCAGAACGAAGCACGTTTTCAAGATGATTTTTTATTGGATATCACTTACACCCGGTTATTGAAAGCCGACCAATAGGAACGTCTAAGTTACATCCGTCGGCCAATCAACACAATGCACGTTTATTTCCCGCCAGAAAGATTATTTTTAATTGGATATTCGCTGCGCCTGTCACCCACACATTAATCGTCGATGGAATAATCTCGTGTAATATATTTTGTCCAGGGGATTTGGTCTGACATTTATAAATACGTCCAGTAGAAGGGTTGGTTGGTGACGTCATCTCACTGGCTGACTACTGCCACCATTGTCTATCTATCTATCCGTCTACTCCAACAACCACAACTCAAGTCCCACTCCAATCTCTACTCAAATCCCACTCTACATCCCACTCCATCACTCCTCCAAAGACTCCACTACACACCTGTATTCTCTCACACCTGCGAGGGTTAATTATTCAAATCAGGTAATTAAGATGCAAATGAGATGAGCCGGAAGGTAATCATATCAAAGAGGTTATGGTGAAGGAAGTTGTTTATCAAGTTGTAACACACACACACACACACACACACACACACACACACACACACACACACACACCATAGGCCTATCCATTAACCCGCATGTCATAACAGAGAGCGACCTGATACTCCCTCCTGTCGGGGTGAACGAACCTGAAGGAGGAGTAAGAGGAGGAAGAGGGTGAAGAAGAGGAAGGTGTGGGAAGAGGAGGAGAAGAGTATGAGGGAAACAGTGAGGGGGGAAGGAGTGAGTGGGGAGAGAGGGAAGGAGTGGGTGGGGAGAGAGGGAAGGAGTGGGTGACAAGAGTTTAATAACATCAGCTGCTCTCAAGTGATGACGCAATAACTCTCACAGCTGACTGCCTGGATTAGCGCTGTGGAAGGAGGTGGGGGGGGAGACTAGGGTAGGGTAGGCTTAGGTTAGGTTAGGTATAAGTGAAAGATCTGTTGGTTTAAATTTAGTCTCTCCCTATGTCTGTCTGGTATAAACTAATTAAATAATGAAAAACTACATAAAAACATAGGAAAATGGCTGGAAACTAAAGGTCTCTCGTTGGTAACTTACTCGAGAGACAGAGGTTGGCGGAGAGCAATTACCTCGAAGTTAAGAAGGTAGAACAATACCACCTTATAGTACCTCCTTCCTCCTCTCCCCTTCCTCATCACTCCTACCTCCTCTCCCCTTCCTCCTCTCCCCTTCCTCCTCACTCCTACCTCCTCACTCCTACCTCCTCTCCCCTTCCTCCTCTCTCCTACCTCCTCACTCCTACCTCCTCTCCCCTTCCTCCTCTCTCCTACCTCCTCACTCCTACCTCCTCTCCCCTTCCTCCTCACTCCTACCTCCTCTCCCCTCCTTTACACCCCCCTCTCCCCCCCCCTCCACTCATGCACGCACGCTTGCTATTGATTTCTCCCGTCGGCTGTGCAACAACAAAAAAAATCCCCGCCATGGAAAATTACGAACTGGAGACTGACAAGAAGGGCGAGCTCAGCCAGGGGGGAAGGGGAAGGGGGAAGGGGGAGGTTGGAAGGGGTAGATTGGAAGGGGTTGGGGGTGGGAAGGGGTTGGTGGGGTTGTCGACGAGGCTATAAGAACAATAACAAACATCAGCTGACTTTTTTTTGGCGGGAACTGAGTCTTTTTTGTTTAAGTCTTGGCGGGAAATTTTCTTTTTCTCTCTCTAAAAAAAAAATAATAAACAAAGACAAGGAAAACAATGGCGGTATACAATGAGGGTTGAGTACATACATGTGTGTACGTGTACTGGTATGTGCGTACACGTTTTTTTTGATGCAAGATCTACACAAATACACGAAATGCATACACATTAATTTCAAATACACACACACACACACACGCACACACGCACACACAAACACACACACACACTCTCTCTCCCGCAGATAATTACAGTAATTAGTTATGACTCTAAATTACTACTTAACTTGTCCAAGTGATTCCCCTTACCACCCAAGTTAACAGTCAACAATGAGGTTAACAGCCAACTACTCAAGTTAACAGCCAACAATGAGGTTAACAGCCAACTACTGAAGTTAACAGCCAACAATGAGGTTAACAGCCAACCACCCAAGTTAACAGCCAACAATGAGGTTAACAGCCAACTACTCAAGTTAACAGCCAACAATGAAGTTAACAGCCAACCACTCAAGTTAACAGCCAACAATGAGGTTAACAGCCAACCACTCAAGTTAACAGCCAACCACCCAAGTTAACAGCCAACAATGAGGTTAACAGCCAACCACTCAAGTTAACAGCCAACAATGAGGTTAACAGCCAACCACTCAAGTTAACAGCCAACCACCAAGTTAACAGCCAACAATGAGGTTAACAGCCAACCACTCAAGTTAACAGCCAACAATGAGGTTAACAGCCAACAATGAGGTTAACAGCCAACCACCCAAGTTAACAGCCAACAATGAGGTTAACAGCCAACCACTCAAGTTAACAGCCAACAATGAGGTTAACAGCCAACCACTCAAGTTAACAGCCAACAATGAGGTTAACAGCCAACCACTCAAGTTAACAGCCAACCACCCAAGTTAACAGCCAACAATGAGGTTAACAGCCAACCACTCAAGTTAACAGCCAACAATGAGGTTAACAGCCAACCACTCAAGTTAACAGCCAACCACCCAAGTTAACAGCCAACAATGAGGTTAACAGCCAACCACTCACGTTAACAGCCAACAATGAGGTTAACAGCCAACAATGAGGTTAACAGCCAACCACTCAAGTTAACAGCCAACAATGAGGTTAACAGCCAACCACTCAAGTTAACAGCCAACCACCCAAGTTAACAGCCAACAATGAGGTTAACAGCCAACCACTCACGTTAACAGCCAACAAAACAGCCAACAATGAGGTTAACAGCCAACCACTCAAGTTAACAGCCAACAATGAGGTTAACAGCCAACCACTCAAGTTAACAGCCAACCACTCAAGTTAACAGGGATAAGGAGGGAGGTGAGAGGGGGGAGGGGGGGGGGAAAGAGGGATAGAAAAGAGGAGAGGGAAGAATGATGGGACGGGTGGGGGGAGAAGGGGGGAAGGGGGGGAAGGGAGAGGGGGGAAGCAATAGGGAGACCCCCAGGAGGGACTTAACTTACTGTAAACAACCCCCTCCTCCCCCCCCCCCCTCACCCCTCCCTTACCCCCTGCTGAGAAATCCAGACTAATCCACACCTACTAATCCCTGGTTCTCAATAAGGAGGTCGGGTTAAAAGATAATCCCTGGTTAAGTGGATAGACGGTAGAGTCTTGGTATACTTCTGACGCCATCTTGGTTGTTAGCGTTGTGTCGTGGTTTAATTGTATGCTACCTGCACTGTGTGTGTGTGTGTGTGTGTGTAATTAAAACAGGTATGTGATAAAAACAAAGTGTGCAAAACAGATGTGATAGATAGGTGTGTAAGACAGGTATGTAGGACAGGTGTGTAGGACAGGTGTGTAAAACTATCAAACACTTAACGTGACACAAACAAACAGGTTGGATTAATATGTAAATCTCCCGCCACTTGTAAAAGATTTATTCAGGATTAAAACACCCGACGTCTTTCCTTAAGGCTTTTGGACTCATCTACATGTGTGTGTGTCTGTGTGTGTGTGTGTGTCTCTGTGTGTGTGTCTGTGTGTGTGTGTGTGTGTGTGTGTGTGTCTGTGTGTGTGTGTGTGTGTGTGTGTGTGTCTCTGTGTGTGTCTGTGTGTGTGTGTGTCTGTGTGTGTGTGTGTGTGTGTGTGTCTGTGTGTGTGTGTGTGTGTGTCTGTGTGTGTGTGTGTCTGTGTGTGTCTGTGTGTGTGTCTGTGTGTGTGTGTGTGTGTCTGTGTGTGTCTCTGTGTGTGTGTGTCAGAGAGAAGGAAGAATAGCCAATACGAAACAACCTAATTTACTCCTATTAATAACTCAATTTAACCCTATTAACGACCTAACTACCCAATTTAACCCTAATAACAATCTAACAACCCTATTACCCATTACCAATTCCCCATTAGCCGTCAAACCCCAATTAACAACCAAAGTGACTCTTAACAACGAAGGTTAAGCCTTCAAAATGACTCAATTCAACCCCATTAACGACCTAACTGCCCAATTACCCTATTAGCCTGCCAAAAGACCCAATTCCCAGAGCGAAGGGGCGTGTCGATCGGCCTAGACCCGAGGGACAGACAGACAGAAACAGGCACGGACAGAACATACATACATACAGACAGACACAGACAGCCAGACAGATAAAGTTAGTTAACGAGTGATCTGTCTATCAGTGGTCGAGGCTATAACGACGGCTGTAACGACCGATAACTAGGTGATTAAGTTGGCACCCACTGGCACTCCTCTCTCTCTCTCTCTCTCTCTCTCTCTCTCTCTCTCTCTCCCTCCCTCTCTCTCCTCCCCCTCCCCACCGCCACAAGTATCCAACACACACACACACACACACACTACTTCCTGTCGACGTAAAGATGCTGTGTGAGCCAGTTAAGTAGAGACTGTATCCTGTTAGGGTGATGAACTAACTGTATGTTGAACTGTTTCTCTCAACAACCAGTTACTGTCTAATTATACACTTCTCACTGTTTCTGACTAACTGTGACGTGACTGTTGGGTGAGAGATGACTGCTAGGTGACTGTGAGGTGACTGTATGATGAGAGATGACTGGTAGGTGACTGTGAGGTGACTGTATGATGAGAGATGACTGCTAGGTGACTGTATGATGAGAGATGACTGCTAGGTGACTGTGAGGTGACTGTATGATGAGAGATGACTGCTAGGTGACTGTATGATGGGAGATGACTGCTAGGTGACTGTGAGGTGACTGTATGATGAGAGATGACTGCTAGGTGACTGTATGATGAGAGATGACTGCTAGGTGACTGTGAGGTGACTGTATGATGAGAGATGACTGCTAGGTGACTGTATGATGAGAGATGACTGCTAGGTGACTGTGAGGTGACTGTATGATGAGAGATGACTGCTAGGTGACTGTATGATGAGAGATGACTGCTAGGTGACTGTATGATGGGAGATGACTGTTAGGTGACTGTATGATGAGAGATGACTGTTAGGTGACTGTGAAGGAGAGACAGTCATTAAGTTAAACCTTGAACCACCACAGTCTTGAGAACATGGGATTCCGGGAACTGGCTTAAGTGGCACGCACACATACACACATGTACACACACACACACGTACACACACAACAAATTCTCTCTCTCTCTCTCTCTCTTAAAATAACAACTTTCAAATTTATTCAACAACAAAAGCAAACATTTCTAGCTCCTTTTAAGTAACAAGTAAGTAACGTTGATCGGTTTACATCACGTCTTTGTAAGTAAAGTAACATTGCTACTTAATTATGTATGTAAATTACTCAGTGAATAAAACTAAATGAGAGTAATTTATTGTGAATAACTTTTGTTGTATACTAGGAATGGTCATTATTCTTACTATAACTACTACTACTACTTACTACTACTATTATTATTAGTACTACTACTAATACTTACTACTATTACTCCTTATACTTCTACTACTATTACTATAACAATCGCTAGCTACCACCATTATCGGTATTAGAGGTGCCCCTATAATCATCACTACTACCACCACCATCATCATCGATACTGCCACTATCATCAACGCCAACAAGCATCAATCACTATCACCATCAACCACTACCACCACCAACCACTACCACCATCAACCACTATCACCATCAATCACTATCACCATCAATCACTATCACCATCAATCACTACCACCATCAACCACTATCACCATCAACCACTACCACCATCAACCACTACCACCATCAACCACTATCACCATCAACCACTACCACCATCAACCACTACCACCATCAACCACTATCACCATCAACCACTACCACCATCAACCACTACCACCATCAACCACTACCACTATCAACCACTATCACTACTAACCTCAGTAGCTATGTTATGTCTTCCCTCTATCAACACACAACCACCATCACCCCCCCTCACCACACACCCCCTCCTGCCCCCCCCCCACACTGATCCTCCTTACCCTCCCGCCCCCCCCCCCCCCACACACACCTCCTGTCAGCAACTTCCTACAGTCAGCAAGAGATCTCCAACACCACAGCTGACAGTCCCTGGTGGTGAGTCCTTTTGGATTACGGAGGGAGCGAGGGAGGGGGAGGAGGGTGTGGGAAGGAAGGAGGGAAGGAGGGAAGGAGAGAGGGTGAGGGAGGGAAGGAGGGAAGGAGAGAGGGTGAGGGAGGGAAGGAGGGAAGGAGAGAGGGTGAGGGAGGGAAGGAGGAAAGGAGAGAGGGTGAGGGAGGGAAGGAGGGAAGGAGAGAGGGTGAGGGAGGGAAGGAGGGAAGGAGAGAGGGTGAGGGAGGGAAGGAGGAAAGGAGACAGGGTGAGGAAAGCAAGTCAGACATTCCATCAGTTTGTCAGTAAGTCATTTCATTCGCTTATTTGTTTCAGCCAGTCACCCAGTCAGCCATTCAACCAGTCAGCCAATTGAATCAGGTTTCCTAGACACATCACCCACCATCAGCCATTGTACCCCGACTAGCCAATCTTCACAAGGAACCGCCCAATCCCCAATCACCAGAGGCGCCGCTAATCTTCCGGGAAAAAAAACCCTTATTCCCTCGGTCTTGTTTACATGCGCTATAGCGGGGTTGAGGCAAATTGGGAATGGTTTCTATTACGGGGTCGTGATCTGGTAGGAACTGTATCATTATAACGTGATCAGCTGTTTAAAGTCATTACAACGGGGTTAAGGATCAGCTGGTGGTGTTGGGTCACTAAAACGGGGTCAAGATCAAGATCAGACTGAGTAGAATTGAAGAGAGAGAGAGAGAGAGAGAGAGACAGAGAGAGAGAGAGAGAGAGAGAGAGAGAGAGAGAGAGTGACGAATTAATGTACTGACGTGTTGTAAAGAGTCTCAGACGTGTTGACCTATAACATCATTAATCTAATCAAACGTCAGCTGATCCAGGTAAACAAAGGAGACGTGTGTGTGTGTGTGTGTGTGTGTGTGTGTGTGTGTGTGGTTTAATGAACTACAAGTGACCACCAGCTGTGTACGCGAGGGTGTGGCTGCACATGTGAGCAAGGCAGGTGTGTCAAGAACATGTGTACATCTGTGGGCGTGTGTGTACTTGCGTATGAGCAGTCACTGACTTGCGTGCGTGTGGTCAGTGAATGTGTGTGTGTGTGCAGTAACTGTCGAGTGAGTGAGTGAGTGTGGAATCATTGTTCACATATCTCTGATGCTATATATATATATAGTGTATAGTCAAACAACAATTCCCTGTGTGTGTATGTGTGTGTGTGTGTATGTGTGTGTGTATGTGTGTGTGTGTGTTCGTGTCATTGTGTACTTCCAAAGTGTGCGTGCAGGTTTATACGTATGCGTGTCTGTACGTGTGTGTATGTACCCTAAAAAGTGTGTGTGTGTGTGTGTGTGTGGAGGAGGGGGGGGGGGCAAAATACGAGTGTGTGTGTGTGTATGGATATGAGGATGCATGTGTATGAGTGTGTGATCATGAGTATGTGAGTGTATGCGTGAGTATGTGCCTTGTATGTGTGACTATGTGTTGGTATGTTTGAGTAAGTATTTTCGCTGAGTATAAGTGTGTGTGTGTGTGTGTGTGTGTGTGTGTGTCGTGTGTACTTGTGGAAGTGCGTGTGTAAATCAGCTTTTACACACACACACACACACACACCTGAGACGACTAATTACAGACGAAGGTAAAGTTAATTACCACAACACCTTACCTGGGCTGTGACACTAACGGCTCTCGTCTATCACCCTTTGTAACAACAGTGATAACAGCAGTAGTAACGAGTGATAACAGCAATAGTAACGAGTGATAACAACAGTAGTAACGAGTAATAACAGCAGTAGTAACGAACGATAAGAGCAGTAGTAACATCAATAACAGCAACAGAAGTCAACATGGCGGACCGTCACATCAACCACAGCTATACCTTGGCCTGACGATAATCCCTGCTCACCTGCCTCTGCTAATTACTTCCCCTAACCTGGAGGAAGGGGGGAGGGAGGAGGAGGGGAGGAGGAGGGGAGGAGGGAGGTGGGGGGGAGGGAGGAGGGGAGGAGGGAGGAGGAGGAAGGGAGAGGAGGGAGGGGAGGAGAGGAAGGGGTCGTCCACCTCTTCACCAGCCTCTAAAAGATCTTCCCCACCTCCTCCCCACCCCCCCCCCCCCCAGGAGAGCCACCACTTTCATTGCACCAGATTGCAATTTCATATATCCATCTTGCACACCGTGATATGCAACCTGAGCTTAATTAATTATAGCCAAAGGTATACAGGTAAACCAATCACCTGGAATAAGCTGCATTAACCATCCACCATAATGCCAGTTCCCTACAATGGCGTGACGAACGAGACGACAGCTGGCAGCAATGTCAGGGAGAAGATATCGTACTGCTCAATGACTACTTTCCTTTACCTACAGCCAGAAAGTTAATGATTTAGTTGTTTGTACGCCTGGCAGTACGGAAGAGTCTTTCAATAGAAGTCCGTTTTACTCTCTCTCTCTCTGTCTCCCCTCCCCTCTCTCTCTCTCTCTCTCTCTCTCTCTCTCTCTCTCTCTGTCTCCCCTCCCCTCTCTCTGTCTCTCACAAAATTAATACCACAGTCACGGACAGAGATTAGGCGTCAATTCTCGAAACTTACTAATCCCTAATGCTTCTAAATCCAAACCAATCTCCTTGGGCCTCAACCTACCAATCCCTCTTCTCTATTTTAACATAACAATCTTTCCCAGTTAATCACCATCGCTTCGTTCATCCAATCACCACCAATCTTCTTCTCCCTATCATAGTTTTCTTCACCCAATCTTCTTCCCCCCATTAAGTCATCCCAATTACTCCCCACTAATCCCCTCTATGCTAATCCTTACCCTCTTAATCCCCCCTAATCTCCCCTTATCAATCACCCCAACCAATCCCCTAATCTTGCTCCCCTAACCGTCCTAATCACACCCAATCTCCCACGCACATTATCGCGTTAAATTGGCAATCCGATGTTAATCTGTTCGCAGCAAATCTTATTTTTGGGGAGAAGCACGACACTACTACGACCCACACGACGCCACTGCAACCCACACGACGCCACTGCGACCCACACGACGCCACTACGACCCACACGACGCCACTACGACCCCGCTATAACGCGCTATTAGTAGAGATAAGTTTATTATATACTGGAGGCCAATGAGGTTCCCACGAGACTCCAGGGAGACGTGGAGGCCGACCTCACCCCCGACACGGTGGATGACTCACACCCGAACGACCGTAGTATGTTGGTCGGGTCGTTGGTCGGGTCGTTGGTCGGGTTATATCCGCGTTTGAGGCCGACGCTTGATGAAGGTTAATGTAAAGGTTGTTAGTCACCCCCCTCCCCACACTCCTTCCAGTCACCCCCTCCCCTTCCTCTCCAGTCACCCCCTCCTCCCCTTCCTCTCCAGTCACCCCCTCCTCCCCTTCCTCTCCAGTCACCCCTCCCCTTCCTCTCTCCCAGTTACCCCCTCCCCTTCCTCTCCAGTCACCCCCTCCCCTTCCTCTCCAGTCACCCCTCCCCTTCCTCTCTCCCCAGTCACCCCCTCCCCTTCCTCTCCAGTCACCCCTCCCCTTCCTCTCTCCCAGTTACCCCCTCCCCTTCCTCTCCAGTCACCCCTCCCCTTCCTCTCTCCCAGTTACCCCCTCCTCCCCTTCCTCTCCAGTCACCCCTCCCCTTCCTCTCTCCCAGTTACCCCCTCCCACTACCACCCCTCAAAACCCCTTCCCTCCTCCCTCTTCTTTTCCCCTTCCCTACACAACCTAGCTCACCCCTCCCACCCCTCACTACACACACACACACACACACACACACACACACACACACACACTAATCATCAACAACTACTTAATTATCATAACTCCATAATAATCACTACAATTACCACCAATCAGGACTGACGTAACGCACCGTAACGACCCAGTAGCTCTAACCACCGTCACACCGTAACAGTTGATAACGATACTTGTAACACGAGAAAGAGAAAGTGACGTGACAAACAGGTGACTTACAGGTAACACTGACAACAGGTGTATGCTAATTGGCAGGTAACTTCAATCAGGTAATCAATTCTCTCGTCAATAACCTGATCAAACCAACCTGTCAATCACCTAACCAACATAACCCTGTCAATCACCTAATCAACTTCCCCCTGTCAACCCCCCCCCCCCCCCCCGTCAATCAGGTAGTTGCCGGCATTGGTGGGGCGTAAAGGACCTTAGGCGCGAGCGAGGATGTTGGTAATCTGCCTCAACCAGACACTTAAGTGCTTGTTCCTGTATACCACGGTGATCCTTCCTTCCTGAGAGAGAGAGAGAGAGAGAGAGAATGGTACTACTACTACTACTACTACTACTTTCTACTCCTATTACCACCAGTACTACTACTCCCACTACTACTGCTACGAATAATAACAACAACCACAACAACTAACAAGAACAACAACAAAACGACCCAATACCCACACTATCAAGTCAGGTCACCTATATAATCCTCATTTGACCTTTGACCTACTGTGACCTTCAAGATGTGTAGCAACTATGTGCTTCATCCTGCCCACACTGTGCACTACGCCCATGCAACACCCACGGCAAGCAACCCACGTTAAACCTCACACACACACACACACACACACACAACAGAATCAAGTACAAACATACTTTCTAACGCGTACTGTACTTTCACTTCATCTACCACACACGCACTCTCTCTTACTCTCTCCTTCATTACCACACACTCTAACGCGCCAGTACCACACTCTAACGCATCCGTACCACACTCTAACGCACCAGGACCACACTCTAACGCACCCGTACCACACTCTAACGTGGGAACCTTTGAGAAATCCGACCAGTGTGTACTTTAAGCGTGTGTATGACGTAAGCTGTGACGTCAGAGCCCCGTCCACCAATGACTGACTGACCTTCACATTATATCAACACTCAGGTGAGATGATGTTACCTGGACAAAACTCAATGATGGACAGAATTCCACCTCTACTACCAAGACAAAACTGACGTGGACAAAAGTCTTAACCTATCCTAACCCTAATTTATCTTACCTAAACCTTACCTAGCAACCTAAACCTAACCAATCCCTCCCTTAAACCTAACCATCCCCACCCTAAACCTAACCTATCCCTCCCTTAAACCTAACCATCCCCACCCTAAACCTAACCTATCCCTCCCTTAAACCTAACCTATCTGTCCCCTAACCTAAACCTGCCTAGACGTAAACCTTAACCAAACCCACGTTACAGTAAACCAGGGTGTAAATAAACAAGCACTCTACCTGAACCATAATCAATATTTACACAGATGAAATAGATCGTGACTCAACGCATTCTCAATGGTTCCTACGTTAAATTATTTCTTGTAACTGGCTTGGTAAGGAAAGTATCTACCACATCTACCACACAAAGACAGATTCTCAATGGTTCCTACGCATCTATCTCACTCAAACCACAACACAAAGTTAGACAGAAACTCGACCCAAATTACAGGTGTTTTCGTATCATTAACACAGGTTATAGCTCCTACCTTACGACCCTTTGTGAATCAGGACCAAATCAGGTTCTCTCTTACACCTACTTTGTGAGACTTACGACTGTCATCACCCTTTAACGACGCGGGTCTTATAATTCACGGTGCCCTATAATGCTGTCTCTTATATAACGCGTCTCATATAATGCTGTCCCCTTTATATAACGCGTCTGCTATAACATTGTTCTTATATAAAGCGAGAGAGAGAGAGAGAGAGAGAGAGAGAGAGAGAGAGAGAGAGAGAGAGAGAGAGAGAGAGAGAGAGAGAGAGAGAGAGAGAGAGCAAAAAATGACATACAGCGAAAGCAAGAAAGATTGGTAAACAAACATACATACATACAGACAGACAGGCAAGTAGACAGTTAACTAAAGAGACAGACAGACAGATACAGACAAACAAACAAACACACACTAAATATCAACAAACACACAATACACCTCCCATAACAATAATATCTACCAAATTAACAATCAGTCAACAAAAAGTAATTAACATTTTTAACAATAACCAATAATTAGTTTCCTTTATGGTCATTAATAACCTCTAATGATGTTAATGATCCTTATATGTAATTAATGGAACTATTTCTTTCGTGTACAGTTATGAACAATATTACCTGGACACCTGGGGACATCTGGTCTCTATTTCCGGGTTATATAGGATGCGGATTGAGAGAGAGAGAGAGAGAGAGAGAGAGAGAGAGAGAGAGAGAGAGAGAGAGAGAGAGAGAGAGAGTAGCACCAGCTGGCTAGGACACAGATGGTTCAGTCTGACAGGTGGAACAAAACATGTTATGGTCAGGTCGCCAATACCATCCCCCCCCCCCCCATTCAGATACAACTACTTGTTTTTCGTGTGTGTGTGTGTGTGTGTGTGTGTGTGTGTGTGTGTGTTTATGAGTGATGATTGATGACGCCTGATGTGATTACAGTGTGAAGCAGAACAAAACATTATTGATGGTGTTGGCCGCTAATGATGATATGAAGCGGTGATGGTTCCTCGTTTAATATCTCGTTAATGAGGTGTTCAACGTGTACTGTAGAACGAGGTGGTTCGTTTAATGTCTGTTAATGAGGTGTTCAACGTGTACTGTAGAACGAGGTGGTTCGTTTAATGTCTCGTTAATGAGGTGTTCAACGTGTACTGTAAAACGAGGTGGTTCGTTTAATGTCTCGTTAATGAGGTGTTCAACGTGTACTGTAAAACGAGGTGGTTCGTTTAATGTCTCGTTAATGAGGTGTTCAACGTGTACTGTAAAACGAGGTGGTTCGTTTAATGTCTCTTTAATGAGGTGTTCAACGTGTACTGTAAAACGAGGTGGTTCGTTTAATGTCTCGTTAATGAGGTGTTCAACGTGTACTGTAGAACGAGGTGGTTCGTTTAATGTCTCGTTAATGAGGTGTTCAACGTGTACTGTAGAACGAGGTGGTTCGTTTAATGTCTCGTTAATGAGGTGTTCAACGTGTACTGTAGAACGAGGTGGTTCGTTTAATGTCTCGTTAATGAGGTGTTCAACGTGTACTGTAGAACGAGGTGGTTCGTTTAATGTCTCGTTAATGAGGTGTTCAACGTGTACTGTAGAACGAGGTGGTGAGTCTAGTGTATCGGGGTTTTATAAATGGGTTTGTATAAATAAATTTTTGTGTTTATATAAATTTGTAGAGATCGATATATAGACGTACTCTCTCTCTCTCTCTCTCTCTCTCTCTCTCTCTCTCTCTCTCTCTCTCTCTCTCAACAGGCCCGGGAGCAGGACAGTGAGGGCCGCAGGCACTCCCCGTAGCGGAACTCCAACCACTCACTATACCCTTGAGTTACCTTCGTCACTCACCCAGGCGAAACGAGTTACCCACCCGGGCCACTCACTCACCCAGGCGAGACGAGTTCCCTGGGCCACTCACCTCAACCTGCTACTCTCGTTCACACACACACAAACACACACACACACACTTAAATGGTGATGTGTGTGAACGTGTCTACCTGGTTCACTTAATTAGGCTGCGATACAAAGATGGATTCTCAAAGGGTTTTTCAAGTTGTGGGTGGTGGTGGTGGTGGTGGTGGAGGTGTGGGTGGTGGTGGTGGTCTGGGTGGAGGTGTAGTGAGACGAGTGGGTGGAGAGAGGTTAAAAGACTATATATACTAAGTACAGGTGTGAATGCACTGGGTGGAAGAGGCAAGAGATGAGAGGAGGTGAAGGTGGAGGTCACTGCTAGGTTATTCCACCCACCCAGCCCCACACCCCACCCCCACAAAATCCGGGCCCACCTACTACACTTGAGAGAGAGAGAGAGAGAGAGAGAGAGAGAGAGAGAGAGAGAGAGAGAGAGAGAGGAAAGAACGACTATATTTTATTTTAAGCAATATGAAGACGACTGACTAGATAGGTGGGTATGTGGATAGGTGGGTAGATAGGTGGGTAGGTAGGTGGGTATGTGGGTAGGTAGGTAGGTGGGTGGGTGGCAGGGCGGCCTCACAAAACACAGGTGCTCTACTGGTTCTGATCATAAACTTGACGGAGTGGGAGGCCAGTTTTTTTTTACCTCCCCGACATTCCTACCTCCTGCGGGCGGCCTCATCGATACCACCACCTTCACCACCACCAGCAGGAGTCAATCGTCAGTAGATAAATTAACAATGACAAAGAAGGTAATAAAGTCATTAAGTCTGGTGCACCACATTAACACCATATCAACACCACATTAACACCATATCAACACCATTAACACCATATCACCACATTAACACCATATCAACACCACATTAACACCATATTAACACCATATCACCACATTAACACCATATCAACACCATATCACCACATTAACACCATATCAACACCATATCAACACCACATTAACACCATATCAACACCACATTAACACCATATCAACACCACATTAACACCATATCAACACCATATCAACACCACATTAACACCATATCAACACCATTAACACCACATTAACACCATATCAACACCATAACACTACATTAACACCATATCAACACCATTAACACCAAAGGTTGTCAATATTGTTGGCTGACCTGAAGATTAGACACCGATAAGCTTACTTCGCCTTAAGAATAACTAAAGTAATGCTAACCTAACCCCCCAAGAACCGTAAGGGGGGATAAACAGGCGAACTAAGCTGAGGGAGACTAATTATCAGGTGAACTAAGCTGAGGGAGACTAATTATCAGGTGAACTAAGCTGAGGGAGACTAATCATCAGGTGAACTAAGCTGAGGGAGACTAATCATCAGGTAAAATAAGCTGAGGGAGACTAATCGTCAGGTGAAATAAGCTGAGGGAGACTAATCATCAGGTAAAATAAGCTGAGGGACACTAATCATCAGGTGAACTAAGCTGAGGGAGACTAATCATCAGGTGAAATAAGCTGAGGGAGACTAATCATCAGGTAAAATAAGCTGAGGGAGACTAATCATCAGGTGAACTAAGCTGAGGGAGACTAATCATCAGGTGAACTAAGCTGAGGGAGACTAATCATCAGGTGAAATAAGCTGAGGGAGACTAATCATCATGTGACCCGGGTCTAGTTTTCACACGACCATTACATAAAGTGGCAGCAAACAGTTTTCTCCTGGGCCCCAAGTGAGTGTGTGATGAGAGGCGGCAATACAAGGCTAAGTGCTGGGTCCTCTGTTATTTGTGGTCATTACGGTCGACTTTCACACGCCCTTAAGATAGAGCCCTCACCCGTAATGACAACCCTATCCTGTTCATGTGGCTTTATACTTTCTAGATTTATTTACCAGGATATATATACTTATTGGGACCATGATAAGTTTTAGGAAGTAATTTGCTTGAGAATAGTTGAAGAGATAACCTGGCGTTCACTATCCTAACCTAACCTAGCCTTCACTATCCTAACCAAACATGCACTATCCTCTCATCTAACCTACAATAGCCTTCACTATCCTAAACTATCCTTGCTTTCATTACTGTTTCCTAACCTAACCTAACCTAGCTTTCACAATCCCATCCTACCCTAGCCTTCACTATCCTCACCCAACCTACACCATCCTACCCTAGCCTTCACTATTCTAACCCAACCTACACCATCCTACCCTAGCCTTCACTATCCTAACCCAACCTACACCACCCTACCCTAGCCTTCACAATCCTAACCCAACCTACACCATCCTACCCTAGCCTTCACTATCCTAACCCAACCTACACCACCCTACCCTAGCCTTCACTATCCTAACCCAACCTACACCACCCTACCCTAGCCTTCACTATCCTAACCCAACCTACACCACCCTACCCTAGCCTTCACTACCCTAACCTAATCCTATAATGAATAAAAATAAATTATGATAAAATTCTAACAGTGCCTAAAATCATCTGAGAATAAATCAACTTTTTCTCCCTGACGATGAAACGGAATTAATTAGAAAGTTCGACCTCTTATTATCCACTTCGTCTTTTTAACCCAACCAATGAAGCGGGTGATTCGAGAAGGAAGCGGTCAATGGAACCCGTACTGAAGTGTTCAAAGACCCGTATTTAATGAGACTTGCAAATGAGAAAGAGAAGTCAAAATTTACTTAACATCCTTTTACACACTTAATCTTACACTTATATATTCAGATCAAACACATATAAGTGCTGTAGTACAAGGCTATAAAGCTAAGTCTCCCCCCCCCTCCCCCCCTTGGTGTTAGCTGTTAATGAAAAGCTAAGTGTGAGGTCAGGAACACGTCATCGCTACTGTTGGATGCATGACCTCACTTATGACATCACTTCATCTGTGCATGACATCAGTGATTGGACATTTCCCTCTGAGCATGGTGAATGTGGGAATTATTTTAATGAAGTCGCCTGTCTATTTGATGGTCTATCTGTCGTCAGTTTGTCTCTCAACTAGTAGAAACGTAGGAATCTCTCTCTCTCTCTCTCTCTCTCTCTCTCTCTCTCTCTCTCTCTCAAACAAACAAAAACGACTCTACTAGTTTCTGTCTACCCCTTCCCCTCTCTCCCCCTCCCTCTGTTCTTTCTTTCACCTTCCCCTTCCCCTCTCTCCCCCTCCCTCTCTTCTTTCTTTCACCTTCCCCTTCCCCTCTCTTCCCCTCCCTCTCTTCTTTCTTTCACCTTCCCTCCTCCCTCTCCTTCACCCCCTCCCCTCTCTCCCTATCCCTCTCCTTCACCCTCCCCTCTCACTCCCTCACCCTAATAACAGCTTTTAGCCCTGATTAAAGGGAACTCGTCAGGGCACAACACAATAAATAATGAGACCTTAAAAGTTTTGTATAAATATTTCACATGTGTATTTCTACATAGGCAAGAGCTATATGTATTAAAATATACATATGTGCTTTCTATACATGTGAGAGGTTACATGTGTGGTTTTTCTTTGTTACGTGTTAAAACCAATAATGAACCCCTTGAGTACCATAACTTACCTAACCCCTTGAGTACGGTGACTTAGTTAACCCCTTGAGTACCATAACTTACCTAACCCCTTGAGTAGGGTGACTTAGTTAACCCCTTGAGTACCATAACTTACCTAACCCCTTGAGTACGGTGACTTAGGTATATACCTCTTGGAATACGATGGTTTAATTCCTTGAGGATATTGTCACAGTACTCAATATCACCCCCCCCCCCCCCAAGGCAAAATAAAACCAGATCCTCAACTCAAACCAAGGAACCTTAGGACCGTTTTTTTTTTGTAGGGAAAGGAGGAATGAAGGAAGATTAGAGGTGGGGGAAGGAAGTTATAGTTCGGAAATTGAAGAAATTCAGGAGGAGGTAAGAGAGGGCGGGCTGACTAAGCTAATGGTGTGTGAGGGTTGTGTCATGGGTTAGTTATTGTCTGCCGGTACAGGCACTAGACAGCCTACCCTACGGGTGACGAGTGTTTTAACCAACTCACCCACCGCACACCACCACCCCTCACCTCTCTATCATAACTAACTAGAAAGAACTGTGTCGATGGGTCCTTGCGCGTTAGGGTGTGTCAGAATGTGTCAGGGTGTGTCAGAATGTGTCAGAATGCATCAGGGTGTGTCAGAATGCATCAGACAACAACAAACATCAACAAAGACAACACAACAACGACAGAACAAAAGAACAACAAGAACACAAGCCCCCACCCCACTCATAAATACTGACATGTGAACTTAATTAACTAAATGGTCAGATCACCTCAGTCTCTTCAGCTCTCCGTTCCTCAACTATTTAGTAAAACATTTATAAAACCACAATAAACCAACAAAACCTAATCTATAAACCAACTGTAGTTCTCGTTAGGTTGGATGAGGTTGGGTCAAGTCAGGTTGGGTCAGGTTATGTTAAAGGTTAGGTTGTGAGAGGTGTGCCGCGTAAATAGTTTTCATATTCATTTTCCCTCGTCCACCTCAACAAGATTCTCACTAAAAAATGTCAAGACTTAAACTGGCTGAAATAAATTGAACATTTATCCTATTAAAATACTAAGCAATTCTCCTCACAGCAATATTGCAGAGAGGAAAATGTTGCAAACGATCATTCCACAACAACAGATGATAAAAAAAAACAATCACCTCTGAAACAAGATCTAAGAGGCGCGGTGGGCTAGTGGATACAGCTCTCGCCCCTCGTTCAAAGAGGTCACTGGTTCGATCCCAATGCACTGTGAATAGGTTACCTTACGTTACAGTTTGGGGAAGTGAAGGTGATCGAGTACAGTGTCAGGTCCACGTTGTTTTTTTCCCTCACCTCTCACTTCTCACCCCCCTCCTCACCTCTCACTCTCCCTCACTTCTCACCCCCTCACCTCTCACTCTCCCTCACTTCTCACTCTCCCTCACCTCTCACTCTCCCTCAACTTTCACCCCCTCACCTCTCACTCTCCCTCACCTCTCACTCTCCCTCAACTTTCACCCCCTCACCTCTCACTCTCCCTCAACTTTCACCCTCCCTCACCTCTCACTCTCCCTCACCTCTCACTCTCCCTCAACTTTCACCCCCTCACCTCTCACTCTCCCTCACCTCTCACTCTCCCTCAACTTTCACCCCCCCTCACCTCTCACTCTCCCTCACCTCTCACTCTCCCTCAACTTTCACCCCCTCACCTCTCACTCTCCCTCAACTTTCACCCTCCCTCACCTCTCACTCTCCCTCAACTTTCACCCTCCCTCACCTCCTACTCACCTCTCACTCTCCCTCAACTTTCACCCTCCCTCACCTCCTACTCACCTCTCACTCTCCCTCAACTTTCACCCTCCCTCACCTCTCACTCTCCCTCAACTTTCACCCCCCTCACCTCTCACTCTCCCTCAACTTTCACCCTCCCTCACCTCTCACTCTCCCTCAACTTTCACCCCCCCTCACCTCTCACTCTCCCTCAACTTTCACCCTCCCTCACCTTTCACTCTCCCTCACCTCTCACTCTCCCTCAACTTTCACCCCCTCAACTTTCACCCTCCCTCACCTCTCACTCTCCCTCAACTTTCACCCCCCCTCACCTCTCACTCTCCCTCACCTTTCACTCTCCCTCAACTTTCACCCCCTCACCTCTCACTCTCCCTCAACTTTCACCCCCTCACCTCTCACTCTCCCTCACCTCTCACTCTCCCTCAACTTTCACCCCCTCACCTCTCACTCTCCCTCAACTTTCACCCCCTCACCTCTCACTCTCCCTCAACTTTCACCCTCCCTCACCTCTCACTCTCCCTCACCTCTCACTCTCCCTCAACTTTCACCCTCCCTCACCTCTCACTCTCCCTCACCTCTCACTCTCCCTCAACTTTCACCCTCCCTCACCTTTCACCCTCCCTCACCTCTCACTCTCCCTCAACTTTCACCCTCCCTCACCTCTCACTCTCCCTCACCTCTCACTCTTCCTCACCTCTCGTACCGAAGACACATCATAGAGTACAGTGAAATCTCTATTTAACGGAGTCTATGGAGAGACAAGTCCGTTATATCGAGGGTCTGAATGCCGTGAAACCCCCCCTTTAACGGATTATATGGAAAGTCCGTTATATAGAGGGTTCACTGTACGCTGTATCCACACTGGCCCTAAACGGGTCACCTTGCCTATGGGACTTTACCTCACTCGCCCTTCATTAATAATCAAAATTTAATTAAAATACTAAATAATAGACAATCACATTTCAAAGTTCAAGACTAACCCAACTTAACCTAACCCGGCTTAAACCTAACCCAGCTTAAACCTAATCCAACCTCACCTAACCAAGCCTAATCTAACTCAACAGTATACACGCTAAACCTAAAACAGTTCAAACAAGCAATTAAAACACGTTCAAACAGGTAGTTAAAACACGTTCAAACAAAGGCATGGGACGAATCACCAATCCTCATCACTTAACTACCAACCAATTCAAAACTGCACACACACACACACACACACCTGCAAACACCACCACAAAAACACAGACTTGAACCCTGAGTTAAGTATGTGTTTGTGTGTGTTTTTATCCGCACTGAACAAACACACCACACAAACAAAGGGCTTATTTCAAACACAAACATTGGTAATAAAACACTGTATCTAATTGTGTTTGTGTGTGTGTTTGATTCGTATTAAACAAACACAGACATTCACACACAAACAAAGTCATATTTGCTATTTTTAAACAAACAAACACCTGTCTGTCTGGCTGTCTGTGTGTTAAAGTGAAATCCTATTGATTATAAACCTTTAAAAAAAATTTAAATCCGGGTTTAAAATCTAAAACTACTTCACATAAACCAACCATAGCAGCCAAACTATCCCAAACCATCAAAATAAATAGTCCATCATGAGGAAAGACTAAGTATAGGGATAGTTATAACAGGATAGTCATCTTAAACTATCCTGGTAAGGGAGGGAGTTCAGTCACCGGCCGCCTCCTCCCTCACACTGTTGGTAATATACATAAGAATTCATTTTAAAACCTCTATTTTACCTTCCCACACCCCAAGCTATTTATATTACAACTTACCTTATATCTAGAGTAGGTATTTAGCTTCTTGTGATCTCGTCAGGTGAGCGGTATTCCCGGTTTTATTTAATTTCCATGATCATTTTTTTTTTTCTTTTCCAGAGGCGTAACAATGGATGGGTTGGGTATTTTGCGGAGGAAGAGCGGCCGCGCGCACACCCGCACTCCACCACCTGCTGAGACACACTGGAGCCGCTCAGCTGTTTTTCCCCCGCCCATACCCGCGAGACACTGCTTTAGTTGCTAGTTCTCTTTTTTATTTACGATTTATTTTACGACATTATTTAACCCACAAAAGCTAAATAATCATACGATCTTATATATTCCTACAATAGCCTTGAGATGGTGAATAAAATGACCTAGATGGACCAGTACTTGCGATGCTTGACACGAATAAGGAGGAAAAACCTTTGTGATGTAAGTAATTCTACTCCGGTTATTATTTCCCTACGATATATTGGTTTATAGAGACATATATCAGTTTTATGATATATACGATACCTCCTTTACTTGTATATCTAGAAATATCAATCGTATAAATGGTCTTAGGTGAATTTAAAAGGGCCTTATTTTGTCATACGTGTGGCAGCCACTTGGCACAGGCGCTCAACAAGATGCATCTCCCCCTGGCCAACTCACTGCCACACCGTCCATTATTTTGTCATATTTTCCCTCTATTTACAACTTAAATCAACAACTACAACCCACTAATCGAAAGATAAATAAAATACCCATAGACTAACACCATATTTTCAGCCCTAGAAGGAATAGAGTCAAAGATATGAGATAAAATAAACCAAAGCCGCTAGAGGTGTGTGGTAGTTACTGCTCGAGGCTGGCGGACTGACCAGCCGGAGTGAATGGGTCTGGAAAACACTCCATAAAAACCACCGAAATAAACCACGATTAACCGGTTTTATTGTCACGGGTTGAGGATACACACATGTTTAAACCCAAAAACATCTTTCTTGAGTTACAGTAGTGTGAAGAGTTAAAGAGACGACTCTAACGAACGGATTATCATAAGGGCTAAAGGGAATTAAATCTGGCTCAATACGTCATGGGTTTTACAGTTTAAAGAATATAATTTTAAACATGGAGATAAATTTTAAATAACATTCATATCTTCAATAATTTTATCCTATATAATCTTCAAGCTATAATGGTTGTCTTGGGTTGTTTATATACCTGCACTGTCTACACTGTTTATATACCTGCACTATGTACATTGTTTATATACCTGCACTATGTACACTGTTTATATACCTGCACTATGTACATTGTTTATATACCTGCACTATGTACACTGTTTATATACCTGCACTGTGTACATTGTTTATATACCTGCACTATGTACATTGTTTATATACCTGCACTGTGTACATTGTTTATATACCTGCACTATGTACATTGTTTATATACCTGCACTATGTACATTGTTTATATACCTGCACTGTGTACATTGTTTATATACCTGCACTATGTACATTGTTTATATACCTGCACTATGTACATTGTTTATATACCTGCACTATGTACATTGTTTATATACCTGCACTGTCAATGTACATTGTTTATAAACCTGCACTATGTACATTGTTTATATACCTGCACTGTGTACATTGTTTATATACCTGCACTATGTACATTGTTTATATACCTGCACTATGTACATTGTTTATATACCTGCACTATGTACATTGTTTATATACCTGCACTGTCAATGTACATTGTTTATATACCTGCACTGTCAATGTACATTGTTTATAAACCTGCACTATGTACATTGTTTATATACCTGCACTATGTACATTGTTTATATACCTGCACTATGTACATTGTTTATATACCTGCACTATGTACATTGTTTATATACGTGCACTGTCAATGTACATTGTTTATAAACCTGCACTATGTACATTGTTTATATACCTGCACTGTCAATGTACATTGTTTATATACCTGCACTATGTACATTGTTTATATACCTGCACTATGTACAATGTTTATATACCTACACTGTCAATGTACATTGTTTATATACCTGCACTGTGTACATTGTTTATATACTTGCACTATGTACATTGTTTATATACCTGCACTGTGTACATTGTTTATAAACCTGCACTATGTACACTGTTTATATACCTACACTGTCAATGCACATTGTTTATATACCTGCACTATGTACACTGTTTATATACCTGCACTGTCAATGTACATTGTTTATAAACCTGCACTATGTACATTGTTTATATACCTGCACTGTCAATGTACACTGTTTATATACCTGCACTGTCAATGTACATTGTTTATATACCTGCACTGCCAATGTACATTGTTTATATACCTGCACTGTCAATGTACATTGTTTATATACCTGCACTATGTACATTGTTTATATACCTGCACTATGTACATTGTTTATATACCTGCACTGTGTACATTGTTTATATACCTGCACTATGTACATTGTTTATATACCTGCACTGTGTACATTGTTTATATACCTGCACTATGTACATTGTTTATATACCTGCACTGTCAATGTACATTGTTTATATACCTGCACTGTGTACATTGTTTATATACCTGCACTGTCAATGTACATTGTTTATATACCTGCACTGTGAACTAATAAGTCGATTTTACAGAATATCTATCTCTTTATCTTCTTGTCTATATGCCTACCTATCGAACTATCAACCTATCAACCTACTTGCCCACTTACCTATCTACGTACTTACCCACCTATTCATCTACCAATTTAACTATCTACCTAACTATATACCTACCTATATATCTACCTACCAATCCACCTACCACTATCTGCCTACCACCTACCCACAACACCCACCCGCCATGTATACCGTCACACGAGGCGTCACCGACACTGCCAGCACCACGGCCCAACATATCGTACAGTAGAGTAACTCGACATTGAATTACTCTGTAGCAAAATCTATCTTTTGGAATAATATGTCTATCTATCTATCTATCTATCTATCTATCTATCTATCTATCTGTCTGTCTATCTATCTCTGTGGCTCATTGGAGTGGGACCTTTTAAGACTGGGGCCCATTAGAACTGAAATCCTTTATTAATAAGGGTCCATTAGGACTTCAGACTATAAGGAGTACGGCCCATTAAACCTAGGACCCTTAGAACCGTGACCCATGAGAACTGGGGCCCATTAGACCTAGGACCCATTAGAACCGTGACCCATTAGAACTGGGACCCATTTGATCTGAGGTCCATTAGAACTGATGCCCATTAGATCTGGGCCCATTGGAACTGTGACCCATTAGAATTGTGACCCATTAGAACTAATGCCCATTAGAACTGATGCCCATTAGAACTGATGTCCTTTAGAACTGGGGCCCATTAGACCTAGGACCCATTAGAACTGATGCCCATTAGAACTGGGGCCCATTAGACCTAGGACCCATTAGAACTGGGGCCCATTAGACCTAGGACCCAAAAGACCTGGGGCCCATTAGCGAACGAGAGGTGGAGGAGAATGACTTTTCTCTCTTAAGCTTAACGAGAAGACAACGAACGCTTGAAGCTTAACGAGCGTTGGCCTCAAGGCGGTAATTTGAGGGAAGATTAGTATTCACTGATTCTGTTTGAGTGTGAGACGAGGTGGTGTGTGTGTGTGTGTGTGTGTGTGTGTGTGTGTGTGTGTGTGTGTGTGTGTGTGGTTACATTGTGTCGTTGTTTGTGTGTTTGTGGTTAGATAATATTTCCCGTCAGTATGTCTGTCTGTCTGTCTGTCTGGTAATACTTAGAACGAGAATAATATTTTCACACACACCAGAGAGAGAGAGAGAGAGAGAGAGAGAGAGAGAGAGAGAGAGAGAGAGAGTATAGTTAACAACACTACACTACACCAGTTAACTGAGTCAGCTGACTCAGTTAAGTCGTAGAACAATAGTAAAACAAAAGGCCAATCCCCGCCAGTCTGTGAGGTGTTAGTTTTTTTTTTTTAGTTTAACAAATTTATTGACAAAGCGTGGAGTACAGTTTGCCTATTCTGAGTAATTCAGTCAGGTCTTGACACTGAGGGTGGTATCACTTCTCACTGCCACACAGGACAGAGGTTCATACACAAAGAAACACATCTTATTCATCAACAGTATATATAGGTCAGAGTCGTGTGGGTGATGTCACTGCTCGCTGCCATGCAAGACAGTGGTTCATATACATTGGACGTCATATTCTAATTGGAAACTGATCAGTGTGAACCAGCAGCAAATTTGGGATAAACAGCAAGAATGTCCTCAAGCACACCTGATTCAATATAGTGATAACAAAGTTCATGATACAATCAGCCAGGTGGCCTGAAGTCTTTGACAGTGTCACATTCAATAATATAGTGTTCAAGTTATGCTTTAAAGGTTTATCACAAAGTTTACATGCTGAGTGTTCCGGTATGGGTACAGCGTTACTAACCTGCCAGATGTGTCTGTATCCTAGCCTAATTCTGGCCAAGACTACATCACACTGTCTGGTTCTGTCCTTATGCTGGCCATACCGGTACCTCTCGTCACAAAATTTTGCATATTTACTAATGCTACAACTGCCGGGGGGGGGGGGGGAGTTGGGGAAGACCAGGTGGGGGGAGGTGAGGGGTTACAGGTGGGGGGGAGGTGAGGGGTTACGACGTAGTGTGGTGAGAGAGAGAGAGAGAGAGAGAGAGAGAGAGAGAGAGAGAGAGAGAGAGAGAGAGAGAGAGAGAGAGAGAGAGAGACCCCGACCTCAAGCAGAAAACACATAACCTTTCTTCAACAAAGACAACAAGGACAAAAACATTAATAACAAACAACGAAGAAAACAAAGCCAATAAGACAACAATGCAAATGACAAAGACAACAACAACAACAACAAGAAACACCGGAGCTAAAACAAAGACAAGTGGGGTAGGGGGGAGGAGGGGGTGTTGGGGGGGAGGAGGGGGTGTTGGGGGGGAGGAGGGGGTGTTAATGGGGAGGAGGGACAGTAGGTAGGTGGGGAGGGTGGTAATGGGGGAGGGGGGATGAGGGGGTGTAGGTGGGGGGCAGGCTCAGCTAAAATAGGTCAATTTCCTTACCTTGCCAACGAAGCAACCTTTAAAATAGGTCACTGTGCTGACCCAGTTCGTCCTCTCTTTGTCCCCTCCTCTCTCTCTCTTTGTCCCTTCCTCTCTCTCTATCCCCCTCTCTCTTTATCTTTCTCTCTCTCTTTATCCCCTCCTCTCTCTTTCTCCCCCTCTCTTTCCTTGTATCTGTTTCTCTGTCTTTCACCCCCCTCATGTACCCAACAAAGACAAGGACAGTACAATGGCAGGCATGAGAAGGGAGAGAGGGGGAGAGTGATGAAAGACGCTCATTTACATTGGATAAATAAATAGATTAAGAAATAAAATGATATACTTACATACATTTTTTTTTACGGGGATTAGCTCACCCGGGCACAGGTCACTGACCCACATCGGGACCTGGGGGACGAAGATGTAATAATAGTAATAATAATAATAATAATAATAATAATAATAATAATAATAATAATAATAATAATTCAAAGTAAATAAAATTTATAATAAAAAATAAACATAAAATAATAAATTAATAATAATAATAATATCAACACTGTAACAATAATAATAATAAAGAAAACAAAATCAAGAGAGAGAAACCATTGAGACCCTGCAACTGTGTGTAAATGAGGCAGAAAGTCAGATCAGCAACCTGGGACTTGGTCACATATGGCAGCAGGGTCTACCATTAGACAACACATTATGCTTCCAATATCTTCCCAGGTGGTAGTACCTCCCTGTTTGGTAGCTGCCTACTCACAACATACAAAGTCACATATAATTTTTCTTTTTATACCTCTGTATGTTAATTTAATAGTTAATCGAAATGTTTATTCCTATTATTTTTTTGTAAGCAACTTATTTTTCACAATGAAATTCAACAAATTATCGTTTTAAAAATCTCCCCAAAGTCAGTCTGTCTCTCTCACTCTCTTTATCTCTCTTTGCTTCTTAACATCTATCTCCCCAACTATCTCTACAAAATTTCCTCCTATCTCTTCAGTTATGTCTCTAAATATCCCTCCATCTATCTTTCTATCTCTCAAAGTCTCCCTCCATCTCTTAAGAGTTATCTCCAACCCGGGAAGAGAACTGCGTATCAGATACCTAGTCTCTCTCTCTCTCTCTCTCTCTCTCTCTCTCTCTCTCTCTCTCACTTGCTATCTTTTGTGTATCTACTCAACGTATGTATGTATGTATGTAGAAAAGATCCCAGAATAACACACTAATGCCAGACGAACGATCACTCACCTTGTCGTTCCAATATGGTCGTGGCCAGGTGCAAAGGGCTGTCATCAGGTTACCTCATGCAGGTGAGTCCAGTTCTCACGAGTCAGGTGATACTTGTAAACAAACCCAAAGTTGTTGTTGTTGTGTGCTTACCTGTATGTGTCGACCTAGCTCTCTCCCTCCCCCCCCCCTCTCTCTCTCTCTCCCTCTCCCCCCCTCCTCTCTCTCTCTCTCTCTCTTTCTCTCTCTCACCAAGACCCATCCCTCAGGTCCCAGAAGACCAGCGTCATCAAGGTCTTTGTCGGGTCCAGACCAGGTGATGAATACCAAGTAGAGGCTCGCTTTAAAACGTCTCTTGTATTGGTTGAGCCGCTCCCTGAGTCCTACCTAACGGGTGAACTTGAGGTAAAACTTAGAAATAACGTAAATATTAACACTGAGACTCTACCTTAACTAGATACCTTCACTTAGTACCGGTTAGGAGACAAAATTAACACCGAGACTCTCCCTTAACTAGATACGTTCACTTAGTACCGGTTAGGGGACAAAATTAACACTGAGACTCTCCATTAACTAGATACCTTCAGTTAGGAGACAAAGTTAACACTGAGACTCTACCTAGATACGTTTAGTTAGGGAGAAAATTTATGAACATTTGAGAACCGAAATTTGTGTCGTAACTTAAGTGAAAGAATATAATAAGAACCTATGTTAAGCCGAGGTTAAAATAGTGTGTCAAGTGTCAGGTGTCAGTAAGTGTGTCAGGTGTTGTCAGTGACTGGTGACACATGACACTTGCTGTACCGATGTCCTTCACACACACACACACACACACACACTCTCTCTCTCTCTCTCTCTCTCTCCATTTCACACTTCTTATTTACCCTTTCTCTCTTTTCCCTCTTCCGTCTATCTCTTTTATTCTCTGTTTTCTTTCATTACTTTATATTTCTGTCCTTTGTCTTCTGTCACTTTCTTCTCTCTTTGTCTCTCTTTCTCCTCTCTCTTTGTTTTTATTATCTGTTTTAATCTGTTTCTTTGTTTATCTCTCCTAGTGCATGTTTCTCTGTTTGCTTTTATTTATTTGCTAATTTATTTGTCTCATTTTTTCTCTCTCAGTTATATCCTTGATTTGCGTCTCTCAGGCAGTCAATGTACCTACCTATCTGTCTTTGTCTCCTAATATCTTTACCATTAGGAGTACAGCTCTTTCTCTGTCACACTCTTTGTATGTTTGTTGATAAGAGTCAATTACTCAAGTCAGTCTATCTCTCGGTCAGTCAGTCAGTCAGTGTATATCTCTTTGTTCTCTCCATCCATATATCTCTTCTGTGTGTGTTTCTCTCTCTCTATGTCTCTCTTTAACCGTCATAAAATCAATAACACGCGTCCTAGCCACCCCACACACCTCAAACATCAACTGTAATCTCTATACCAACAACATCTCTTGACTCTCAATGCTCTCTAAAGCGCTTTGCATTAATGTCTAATTCTCTTTATGACTTCCTACACACCCTTCCCTCCACCCATCAGCCCGGCCATAAACACAAACACCCAATCTGGCAACACCGAAAACCCCCCAGAACCCTCCGGACCAATTAAAAGTAACAACGGGGATGGAAAAATACAAACTCCCCGTATGGAAACACCGAGAAGCCAATGCTCTGGTCCAATTAAACGCCTTTAAATACCCGTTGCCATGGTGACGCGTCCCCCCCCTTCCCTGTCTCCCAGCGAGCCACTTGCCCCATCACACGTGTCCAGAAATGATGAAAATATTCAGTTTTAATAATTTTTGTTTCCATGGAAGTGCGAATCTCTGTTTATATAAATTAAATTCCCAACAAAACTGAAATAATAGATAAATGTTACTATTGTTATTATTGTTTGTGGATCATTGCCTCAGTAAGAAATTTTTATGTTTATTAAATATTGTAGTTACTGTACTATTATTATTATTATTATTATTATTATTATTATTATTATTATTATTATTATTATTATTACAGCCCTCGAGGGAAAATATACTTAATGGCTCTAAGTTCATCCACAAAATGCATACATAAAATATAAACACAAAATACGTCCACAAAACAACAACATAAACTATAATACGTACACAAATACATACACAAAATACGTTCACAAAATACATACACAAAGTACATACACAGAAAATACATACACAGAAAATACATACACAGAAAATACATACAGATAATACATACATAAAATACATAGAGCTTTACTCAGTTTTAATTACAGGTCGAGAGAGGAAAAAGATTCTAATTAAGCTGGGAGATAAAATATGTAGTTGTGATGGATTCAACTCTCTCTCTCTCTCTCTCTCACCTTCTCTCAGTCTCTCTCACCTTCTCTCAGTCTGTCTCTCCATCTCTCACTTTAGTACCATAGGGATTATCCTTTAGTTTTTCCATACAATATTTTTTTCCTAACTTAAAAACAATAAATCAATAAATAAATAAATAAATAAATAAACACGTGACTCCCTTAAGTTACGACACAAAAGATGGAGGCTTTACAATTCTTAAGTCATCATTAACATGTCTATTACACCATTAGTTGGACAGAAAATTAACTTAGGAATCTTTGATAAATTAGATTTTATTAGTAGTACAGTGTGTGTGTGTGTGTGTGTGTGTGTGTGTGTGTGTGTGTGTCCTGTTTTAGTGAATTTCATGTTAGGTGAAAATTTTTATCTTCGGAACTTCAGAGAATTCGTCACTTGTTTTACGCTCGTCCTCAAAAGGTTAAACTGTATAAGAATTAAAGAAAAGATGGAAGATGTTGTTATTATCAGTTTAAGGAATAATACAACAGTTGTGTAAATTTCCTGACACACAAAGGCATATTTTCTCGCATATGATTAAATATTCTCACTTACCGAGGGCATCAAGAATGTAGTGACTGTCGATATTATTTAAGTTACTCTTCACCAAACGTTTTCTCTATCAAAGTGTTAATAAGAGAAAATGGTTTTATCCAGTCGTAATTTAGGGATAACTTAACTAAAAGTAAAAGACGTTCTAAATTATTATTATTCCAGATTTCCACATATATGTCTTTGTGAAGTAACGAGAGGAAATAACTACTAGCTCGTCAAGGTATCATACAGAATGAATATAAGGAAATGCTTAATCACACAGAGGCTGTTAGACCTATGGAACGATCTACCAGCACTCGGCATGACCCCTCTAGTGGGCGGCGGCCATTAGGTTAACGAGATATTTCTGAGAATTCTAAAAAAAAAAAAGTACGGATCTTTGCATTGCGTCCTGGGTTCAACTCCTGGCCCACGAAGGATGTGAGAAGGGTGTTACCCAGTGTGAGTCTCATTACCTAAAACCCTGAACAGCTAGACTAAATATATCAAAAGATAAAGAGAGATAAGTAATGACACAAGACCGAGAGAGAGAGAGAGAGAGAGAGAGAGAGAGAGAGAGAGAGAGAGAGAGAGAGAGAAGACGTGAGCCATGCCCCCTCCACCGACCATCTTGGGGTGACTGACTGACATTGTTTATAAACAGGGCAGGAGGGAAGCTGAGACGGCCCGAGGGACCCTGAGTGTAAAAGAGGAGAGCAGACGGATAAAAAAAAACTTAAATAAATCCCATTTTTCACTTCTAAATGTCAGATGTGGGAGGTTTGAGAAGGACGGTAGGGCTGAATGAGGATGAATGTGTAGATGGTGTTGTCATAGGTATTATATAAAAGTATTGCATATGCCACCAGCCTTCTACTTGATCACGTGTTCCCTTTCGTGTTAGATAGATAGATAGATAGATAGATAGGCACTACATGAGACACTGCACCTGCACCTAAAACCAAGCAAACTGCACCTGAGGGAACTAAGGTGACATTTTCTTATCACACACACACACACACACACACACACACACACACACACACACACACATCACTCACCACCTCTGTAAAAATACCTCAGGTGAGTTTGAAAGTCGCCAGGTAAAGATATTAATAAATATTAGTTCATCTTACCTGGCGAGACAGAGACACGCCTGACCCTCTCACCTTGACACCCTGCTAACAAACTTGACTTAAATACATTATTATTCGTATATCCGGGTTGGCAGAGTGGTAAGAATACTCGTCCTGGAATTGAATGACCCTGGTTCGAATTTCGGCCAGGGATGTGAGGTGAAATGTTATTGATTTTAAGGTGAAAAGTTTGTTTGTAGAGAATGATGGATAGTAAGGGAGACACACACACACACACATACACACACACACACACACATACACACACACATACATACATACATACACACATCGGACATGCCATAGCCTTTATTTAGACAACAGTGCGTAAACTTGAAGGTGTGGACGAGGTCTTCTGAGAATTAGACCTCCTCCTCCTCTTCTTCCCCCTCCTCCTCCTCCTCTTATTTATCTCTCTCTCTCTCTCTCTCTCTCTCTCTCTCTCTCTCTCTCTCTCTCTCGGCAACGCAGTATATCAAAGTGTCGAACCTGTATTTAATTTATCACCTCTTAGAAACAGCACACCTTCGCCACCACCCACTGTGTAATAATAATAATAATAATTAACGGTTTATTGAAAGAGCTTGGCAGCCAGAAGGCTGAAAATACACAGTTACATATTTGGGGAGTGGGTTACGAATTACAAATAATATACAAGTAACATAAGTGACACAAATAAGACATATAATAACTTAGATGGGGAAAAGCTCAAACTACAGTTCAATTCAACATAGTGACAGTGTTACAGTATTACAAGTTATTGATAATTTTTACAATGGTTGGGACTGGGCTGTTCTTATAGCGATCAGTTCGTGCACGTATGGGCTGGATGCGGTTGTGGTGTCGAACAGCAATTCTCGGACAAGGGACCTCGGGTGGTAGTAGGAGCCGGTGTCGGGGATGGTGTAGAAGCTTCTTACCAAATTTGCAGATGAGGTCGTGGTGATGGTCAGTGAGAGTCGAAAGGGTCAGTGTGTTGAGCGCTTCTTGATATGTGGAGTAGGAGGAGGAGAGAATAATCTTGCATGCCCTCTTTTGCACTTTTTCTAGGTGTTTACGTTGTGTGGCATTTAGGGAGGAAGACCAGGTGGGGGAGGCATAGGTGAGCTTGGGAAGTATGAATGTTGTGTAAACACTGAGGAGCTCGTGTGCAGGAACTCCGAGGGACTTGAGTCGGCGGAGGAGGTGGAGACGGAAACTGGAGGATTTGACAACTTCATTGACGTGTGGCTTCCAATTTAGTTTGTTGTCTATGGTGACGCCGAGGAGCTTCGTGGAATCTACGACCTGGAGTGTGTTCGGACCTAGAGTAATGGAAGGAGGTGGGACAATGTCGGAGGAGAGGTTGATGTGCATAACCATGGTCTTGGTATGGTTGATGGTGACATGGTTGTTGGTAGCCCAGTTTTGGAGACTGTGTGTGTGTGTGTGTGTGTGTGTGTGTGTGTGTGTATCAGTTGCGTCTAGTCAAACCAGCATCCACAACCACCTCATGCAAATCACTACCACCACCACCACATCACACGTACACACCAGACAACTACGTACATACCAGACAACCACGTACACACCAGACAACCACAAACACACAAGACAACCACGTACATACCAGCAGACACGTACAGTCACTATGTAAGGACCAGGTTGAGTGATCTGATAACAGCTTCCTAGTTATTTATGGATGTTTGGTGTAATGTATCTCTGAACATGATAAGGCCCAGGTGTTATTAGGCAACGGGGGGGGGGGGGGGTTACCTGTTGTTCGTACCTAGGTGGAAGGAGGGAGGGAGGGAAAAGAGGTGAAGAAGGAAGGGAGGTAGGAGAGGAAGGGAGACAGCAAAGGAGGGGAGAGGGAAAAACGAGAGATAAAGAGGGAGGGAGAGAAGGGAGGAATGAAAGAAGGGAGAAAGACCATGATAGGTAAAGTCAGTGTGGAATTATTATTATTATTATCCCTGACTCATCATCATCATCATCATCATCATCATCATCATCATCATCACTTCTGACTCATTTTCCATCAGTTACTCAATTAAGCTTTCACCTCCAGCTAAGGAGTGACAGCTAAAGACAAGTAGCTTTCTCTATAAGATATATAATAACTTGAGCCATTCTCACCTCTGACCGTGTAAATGTTTGTTTGTGCCCTTGTTGAGAGAGAGAGAGAGAGAGAGAGAGAGAGAGAGAGAGAGAGAGAGAGAGAGAGAGAGAGAGAGAGAGAGGAAATAACAAGCAGGGAAATACACAGAAAGGTGGGTGCGTCTCTCACCTTCCCCTAATTAATTATCATTTTACCTGGCCGGACCCCTTCCAGGCAACTTGTGCAATATGTGTGCAACAGGTGCGCCACTCCGTCCCTGCACTGCAACATGCACCTCCCAACACAACACATCACAACATAACCCTTACTTAACACCCGTCCAGTTCAACAACAATGGCGACGACAACACCACCACACGTAGTACACACCTTCCACCCACACCCTCCAGACCACCCCCTCCACCCACACCGCCCATGGACCACCCACACCCCCCACACCGCCCATGGATCACCCACACCCCCCCCGCCCACACCGCCCATGGACCACCCACACGCCCTCTCATGTGTCCTAACAGAGATAAGTCACCTGGAGGCAGAAGCAGTTGGTCTGGTGATCTTGTTTTAACTTACGGTAATATTATGCTCATTACGCCCGCCAATATCAGAGTGTCTTACGGTAACTTACCTCTGTTACTGACACACTTAAGATCGTTTCTCTAAAGCTCGTAAGTTAAATTTTGCTTTTAACTGGTGACGTGAGAGTGTATCTAACTGACTCACTTCAGTTCAGAGATAAAGATGGTTTATGATGTCTGCTACATACACACATAATGGTTGTCCCTCATGTGGCCGGCCCAAGAGCCACCTAGGGGTGAATTTGTTGAAGGTGTAGAAGCTGTCGCCAACACAACAACTACACCCTGAATTAACGAGCTGCATGATCCAGTGTCAAGGAATAATCCGAGAAGACCGGACAGCTCGCCAACTGCACTGGCTAACCATTACCCCGGAATACGATCCGCAAATCGATAACATCCAGGTTCCCAATTACTGCTGGGTAGATATACACACGAATACACACACAAACAAACACAAACACACACACACACAAACACACACACACACCATCTGAGCATCGTGGTCAAACAGGTACTAATCAGTGAGGCACAGGTAAGGTAGTAACACACGTAAGCACTTATTTATAACCTAACTTAATATAAATACTTTCCTTACTTGTTCTTTGTAGAAGGAAACTTTAGGTTGTTTTTGATGTTAATGAGTGTTGCACCTGTGTAACCATGTGGTCGACGTGATGTGTGTGTGTGTGTGTGTGTGTGTGTGTGTGTGTGTGAAGACAAGAGAACAAATGCCAGCATTCTTGCTGACACCAACTGTAGGAGCATCGAGGCTACCATTAGCCATGAACAACTACATTGGACTGTCCATGTTACCGACATGGACGACAGTAGACTGCCAAAGCAGCTACTTTACAGTCCCCTAACGAATAGTAAACGTATCGCTGGCGGGCAATTTAAAAGGTATAAGGATAGTCTTAAGACAAACCTGAAAAGTGCCAAATCGACCCCCTCACCTGGGAGACGATTACTCCACACCGTACGCTTGGAGGAGCACCACACGAGAAGGTGTCAATACTTTCGAATTAGCCCGACTGCAAGCCGAGGCAGATAAGCGCCAACGTCGGAAAGACGCTACTACCGTCCCTCCCACAGTAGATGGAGCCCTCCACATGTGCAACGAATGTGGACGACGCTGCCGGTCCCGTATTGGGCTCTTTAGTCACCTCAAAACTCACTAACCGAGGTGACATCCCTAATAACTCATATCATTTTACCATGGCTGGATTATCGTCATGCTCGATTCCGAGTGACAGGAAAGTAGTAGTAGTAGTAGTGTGTGTGTGTGTGTGTGTGTGTGTGTGTGTGTTTGTAGGTATGTGTATGCAGGTATATGTGCATCTGTGTGAGAGAGAGAGAGAGAGAGAGAGAGAGAGAGAGAGAGAGAGAGAGAGAGAGAGAGAGAGAGAGAGAGAGAGAGAGAGAGAGAGAGAGACTTATCATTCCTATCAACAAAACTATGTCGAGATAAAAATTTTCCCTTTAATATGTAATCCAACAAAATCCACAATTAACCACATTAACATCGTAAGTTAACTGGATAAATTAACCTCCAATATCATTAACCTCAAATTATGAACCAATTATAACTTACGATTTTTTTGAGAATATAAATAAGTAAGAGAGTCATATAGCGAGGTGAGGTAACGCTAATGTTTACACTAATGAACGAGGCGACTGTCACGTGTTTTTTCTTTTAGAGCATCTTGGGAACAGCTGTTTTTGTGACGTCACCACTTTAATGAATGATACGGCATAAATATCAACAAATACGTCTTGTTCTCTGGTGTGTTATTGTTATTGTTTTTGTTCTCTTATTTCTTACTATGACTGAACTCCCTTCTTCCTCTCTTTCATCTTCTTCTCTTCTCAACCTTCATTCCTTCGTTCCCCTCTCCTTGCCTTCCCTCTCAATCCTCCCCCTCTCTCTCTTCCTCCCCCACTCCCTTCCTTTCTCCTTCTTTTTCTCTCCCTCCCCTTCCACCACCTCATTTCTCACACAACCACAAGGTCGAGGAAACACACACACACATACACACATATCCAGGAAACATGACTCACCTTCCTCAGTGCCGGTAAAGCCGTGAGTCAGTCACTTATGAGTCGTGAGTCACCCAGGTGGAGTAAGTCACCTGTAGAGTGAGTCATATATGTGTGAGTCATTTATGAGTCGTCAGTCATCAATGTGGAGTTATTATCACCTGTAGAGTGAGTCATATGTACAGTGAGTCAGATATGAGTCACCTATAAGTCATATACCGGTAGTATATGCTAGGAATATGCTCGTAGTATGGAGGTGATATACTAGAGATATACTGAGGGTATGTTATGGATTAGCAAGTATGGTAAATTGCAGGTAGGGACAGGTGTATATATGCTAGGGTTAAGGAGGTGGTATGCTTGTATCCACTGGGGTGTGTTGGAATATGCTGAAGTACACTGAGGATAAATTGGGGTATGCTAGAGGTATGTTGGGTTATATCGGGTAAAGGAAAGCAGCTGCGATGTTCAACAAGACTATTAATGATAAGAAAATACTGAGTTCCTTGTTGATGGGCACCTGCGTCAACACTGTCTGGTGATGGTGTGGTAGTGGTGTGTGGTGGTGTGTCGTAGTAGTAGTAGTAGTAGTCATAACATATCTACCTAACTAACAAACCAAACCCACAACACAACCTCACATAAGTCAAATTCTCTACCATAATTACACCGTCTCGACTAAAAATTATCTCCGGGTTACGTAAAAAAAGAAATCATCTACACAACCCTGTGAACTTAACCAAGAGAGAGAGAGAGAGAGAGAGAGAGATCACTAACCTCTCCCTCTATCATAACATGTCAGGACACGTGTTAGGTCAGATATGGGTAAGATATGGAGTGTGTTTACCCAGCTGAGAGGGCAGGATAAGGGCACGGGTCTTCCTACGCCGCCGGAAATACCCTGTGTCGGGTAGGAAATGGGTATGTCCTATACCAACAGTGATCATCTCGGCTAATGAGTTCTTACGTCAAGGTTTTGTTTTGTTCGATAATGCTGTGGCGACGTTGGTGTGTCTGGCTGTCTGACTGTCTGTGTGTGTACGTGCGCTTGTGTGTGTCTGGCTTTGTGGCTCATCATCATCATCATCATCATCATCATCACTAACATCATCACAACCACCATCATCACCATCACCAAGGCGGCACCACCACCACCATCACCACCACCAAGGCGGCACCACCACCACTAAGGCGGCACCATCAGTAATGTGAGGGTAGAGTCTCTGCAGTTCTCAGAAGCCATCACTGGGTCAACGTCTCCCCTCCACCCTCCATGATTATATAGTTACTGAGGCAACGACTGATAATGGAGGAAAAGGGAGAGGAGGCCATCCTTAATAACTCATATCACAGTATCATAGCTGGATGAGCGTCATAGTAGACTCACAGTAAAAGTAGTAGTAGTAGTAGTAGTAGTAGTAGTAGTAGCACTGCGGACTTCAAGACCGAGTACGTAGCGGGAAAGGTGAATGAGTGGGTTAGTGAAATCCAAGCTCTGTCTGAGATTGCTAACACAGAGCCACATGCGGCCTTTGCTGCATTCACCCATGGAGTCAAGCATCGCTGGAACTACCTAATGCGTACCATCCCTGATATCGGACCCCTCCTCCACCCTCTGGAAGAAGTTATCAGTGTCAAGTTCATTCCTAAATTAGTGAAACACCCTGACTTAACCCCAGCAGAAAGAGCACTTCTTGCACTTCCATCAAGACTGGGAGGGATGGGACTAACAAATCCAGAGGAGATTGCTGCCACTGAACATCAAAATTCACTTAAGCTCACGGCAGCCCTCACGGACCACATAATAGCCAAGAATGCAACAGGGGAAGTGGATACCAGTGAAGTAAATAAGAATAGTGGGTCCATTACGACAGATCGACAGCACTGCCAAAATGATAAGTTGCAGCAACTGTTGCTGCAGGTACCAGAAAATTTGAAAAAAAAAAGTAGCTATAGCACAGGAGGTGGGCGCCTCGAACTGGTTAACTACGTTACCGATAACGGTAAATGGTTTCAGTCTTAATAAACAAGAATTTACAGATGCCATTGCTTTAAGGTATGGTCGGCCAGTAGAAGGTTTGCCCTCCCAATGCGTGTGTGGCTCTTCCTATGATGGCGATCACGCCATGGTCTGCAAGAAGGGGGGCTTCATATGCATGAGGCATGACGAGGTAAGGGACCTCACAGCAAATATGTTGAAGGAAGTCTGCCGGGATGTCATGGTAGAACTGACCCTCCTTCCATTGGATGGTGAGATCTTCCAACACGGGACTTCAAACACATCTAACGAAGCCCGTGTGGACGTCAGTGCTCGAGGATTCTGGACGCAGGGACAGCGAGCTTTCTTCGACATGAGGATTTTTGATCCCATGGCCGCATGTCACCGTAACCTAGCTCTCGATGCTGCACATAGGAGGAACGAGAACGACAAGAGAAGGGCATATGGGGAGAGAATTCAAAATGTTGATCAAGGCAGCTTCACTCCTCTAGTGTTCACAACCTCTGGTGGGATGGGATCAAGTGCAAGATGTTTCTACGCCAGACTCGCGGAGGTGATCTCCGAACAGAAGCAGCAGCCCAGAAGTTATGTTACAGCCTGGATGAGATGTCGACTGTCTTTCTCTCTCCTTCGGTCGGCTTTGCTCTGCCTCAGGGGAACGAGAGCTTCTGCCCCAACTCCGACAACTGCTGCAGATATTGACTATGAGGCTACTGTTACCGAATGCCGCATAGATCTGCGGCTCAACTAATTCAACACAGATAGGATAGCTACTTATGTATTAGGATATTTAATATGAAGGTAATTAAATGGTGGCGAAGGTATGGCTATTGGGGGAGGCTGGAGGCCACGTTACAAAAAAAAAAAGTAGTAGTAGTAGTAGTAGTAGTAGTAGTAGTAGTGTGTGTGTGTGTGTGTGTGTGTATTTTTATTTAATTTACTACACAAATAATAGTATATTTAACCGGATATTTACCTGACGATACGGAGATGATATATCAGATGATGTAATAATAAAGTTTTCCTCGTGACAAGTGCTGTACGATAGGAAACAACTTCTCAGAAAACCACAATACGAATCTTTCACGACCTACTGTACGAACGAGGCTGCAGGCGGCGGGACGTAAGAAGAAAAGGAAAATTCTCAGGAAACATAGACTCAGCATTGTGAGAAATACGACTAATTCTCAGTAAATTCTACATTAATATCAATCTTAAATGGTATTGTGAGAAATAGCCAAACACACAAACATTTATGCTTGAAGGTTGGTTAGTTATACAGCCTCTCCCCCCTGGTGGTGAGAGGAGGGACTAAGAATGTATACAATCGCTTATGGACCAACACTAAGACGGTGCAGTTACCATCGCCACAATCATCTATATTATAAAGACATAAATATTTTAATTATACTCGACCCTCGGGGAGTTTAGTCTTATAATGAATAATAAAACAAACTTAATGAAGCTTTTATTTATTTATAGTTTAGATTATTAACTCCACACACACACACACACACACACACGGTTCAGTCTCTCAATAGTATCATATATACTGTATGAGTTATTACGTCATTATGTGAGTTATTACGTCATTATGTGAGTTATTACGTCATTACATTTTGGGTTTTAATTTGTCTCATGTTCCATCAAGTCTTCCTAAGATGTCGTCACACAATAAACTTTCCTTCTTATTTCCGGTTTAAACTAATAATAATATATAACACAATCACTGGTTTAATTTTTCCTCCTCGCCACCACAATGAGTCTGGACCACGGGGGGGGGGGGGGGGGGGGGGGGAGGGGGGGAAGGGGGGACGGGGGGGAGGGAGAGGGGGGGAGGTGACCGTATGGGTTTGGACCAGCTTTAATATAGTTAAGATACCTGGCGTTAATTATCTCTCATATATGTACAGTGCCTTATTAATCTCTCTCTCTCTCTCTCTCTCTCTCTCTCTCTCTCTCTGTCTCTCTCTCTCTCTCTCTCTGAAGTATTAATCCGTGTCTCTCTATAAGGCTTCAAGGTTAAGGCTTCGACAAACTTATACTTCACCTCCCTCATCCCCCTCCCTCACCCCCACCTCTCCCTCACCCTCCTCCCCCTCACCCTCCCACCTCCCCCTCCTCCTCCTCTCACCTCCACCTCCTCCTTGAACCTGAAGTTAAATTATGATGCAAAATAAATCCTTGAACCTCGCCTTTTGTATCGTTAATTTAATCCTGGAGCTAAATTAATCCTGGAGCTAAATTAATCCTGGTGCTAAATTAATCCTGGAGCTAAATTAATCCTGGAGCTAAATTAATCCTGGTGCTAATTTAATCCTGGTGTTAAATTAATCCTGGTGCTAAATTAATCCTGGAGCTAATCTAATCCTGGTGCTAAATTAATCTTGGTGTTAAATTAATCCTGGTGTTAAATTAATCCTGGAGCTAATTTAATCCTGGTGTTAAATTCAGGGCTGTGGAGTCGGAGTCGGAGTCGGAGTCGAGGAGTCGGAGGAAATTTCGGCTTGTGGAGTCGGAGTCGGAGTCGGTAAAATTGTCCAGACTCCGACTCCAGCTGAATCTTGATTGCACTGAATGCCATTTTCTTCACGAGCTTAATAATAGTATTTCTTTATTGTACATAAATATATAACTTTACTTTAAAAGGAATTGTAGGATCATCATTTAGATCCACATCAGATTATGAGCTTAAACAAAATTCATATGCTGAGATCGAACTTTTAGATATACATGTAAATGGTGTTTTCTAGTTAATATCTTGAATTCTTAATAAATTTATTTTTCTTTTGATTGAAACTTTGAAAGTCAAGCCTATCATCTTTTTGTAGTTCTTAAATATCGTCCAGATCATTAATAAAGCTGTAGCAGTATAGCCACGGTGTTTTACTTTTTACCTATGCAGGTTACAACATACAAATTACAATTAGGATGGTAGAAATAGTTGTTACAAATAGGCCAAGGAGTCGGAGTCGGAGTCGGAAGCATAAAAATTTGAGGAGTCGGAGTCGGAGTCGAAGGTTTTGTCTTCGACTCCACAGCCCTGGTTAAATTTATCCTGGTGTTAAATTAATCCTGGCGCTAAATTAATCCTGGAATTAAATTAATCCTGGTGCTAAATTAATCCTGGAGCTAATTTAATCCTGGTGCTAAATTAATCCTGGAATTAAATTAATCCTGGTGCTAAATTAATCCTGGTGCTAAATTAATCCTGGTGCTAAATTAATCCTGGAATTAAATTAATCCTGGTGCTAATTAATCCTGGAGCTAAATTAATCCTGAAATTAAATTAACCAAGATGTTAAATTACTCCTGGCACCAAACTAATCCTGCAACACCTAGTAACGCCAAATTAATCCTGGAATATCGCCAAATTAATCGTGTTATTCACCTTACCACACCTGTAATTAGCTATCCCACTGACAGCACTATACGCATTAACGCATTACATACATACCAACATACGCATTTATACCACTGAACTAACGTCTTATTAGTAACGCATATAACGATTGGTAACGTGTCATTGAACTAGGGTACACGAGATAACGAGTAACAATACCAATTAACATAACGAACGAGGAGAAAGTGAACGAAAGGAAGAAAAAATTAATAATAATAATAAAAAATAATAATCGTCGGCAACCGTAAGGGGGCGGGGGATCTGTGATTGGTTGTAATTAAGCCAATGGCGTTCTGGGGATTCTCTTTTTTAGACGTCGTTGATTGGCTGATTCGAATTTAAAATGTTTGATTGGTGTGTTAACAGTTCAGTGTGTTTATTTGTTTATCTGTTTCTATTCTTATAGTATTATTTATTTGTTTATTACATATGAAAGAATAAGGAGCCAAGGAAGACAATAAATGAAGAAATTGGTTGAGGAAACTCTCTTTCTCTCTCTCTCTAACTCTTTCACTCTCTCTATCTAACCTACGCTATCTCCTTCCCTCTCTCTCTCTCTCTCTCTCTCTAATTCTAACTATTTGCGTGTGTGTGTGTGTGTGTGTGTGTGTGTGTGTGTGTGTGTGTGTGTGTGTGTGTGTGTGTGCATAAAGTTGTTGTTCAATAAGGATATCAGGAAGGGAATTTGACACGCCGTAAAGTGAGTCTGGCTCTGTTTGTTACTATCTGGCTCTTCCTGGCTCTGTGTAGCTCATTCTGGTTCTTTGTGATTCTTCCTGGCCCAAATCTGGCTCTAGTAGTAGTAGTAGTAGTAGTCGTGTAGTGTAACAGGTGTGTTGTGTAGTGTAGCATGTGTGTTGTGTAGTGGAGCATGTGTGTTGTGTAGTGGAGCATGTGTGTTGTGTAGTGGAGCATGTGTGTTGTGTAGTGTAGCAGGTGTGTTGTGTAGTGTAGTGTAGCAGGTGTGTTGTGTAGTGTAGCAGGTGTGTGATAACATACAAACTTACCACCACACCTGCTACTACAAACAGTATATACTCTACACTGGTGGCAGCGGTGGGATCTAGTAAACACTAACTTATTTCTCTCTTCTCTTACTTCCCTTCTTTATTCCCTTCTTCTTGTACCTCTTCTCTCATTCCCCATCTTCATGTACCTCTTCTTTTCCTCCCCTCTCCCCCTCTTCATCTCTTCCTCCTGCCTTTGTCCCTACCTGACTACAATCACAACAATGGTGGCAGCAGTGGGCTCGTACACCTGGGGTTAATGACGTATTAGTACCTCTCTCTCTCTCTCTCTCTCTCTCTCTCTCTCTCTCTCTCTTCCCCTGACCCTCTTGTTTACACCAGTACTTCCCCCACTCATCACCCTCTTCCTCCCTCTCCCACCCCTCACACACACACACACATACTCACCCCTCTAAGTCCCCTATCCCACGACCTCCTCCCCCACCCAACGCACCTGCAGACCACAAGAGCACAACAAACTCCTCAGGGCCTCCTTATCAGGGCCCTTCATAACCCTACTTGTCCTCTGTTTATCATCCATTGCCTCTTCACCCTGATGGATGTGTACAGTCTTGACTCTTCCCAAGATTGTTTTTTTTCTTTTATTAATTCAGACAATATAGTAAAGATACAGGTACAGATACACTATATTACAGGTACAGGTACAGAAAGAATACGGTACAGGTGAAGTTACAGAAATAGATACAGGTAAAGGCATAGACACAATAGAGTTAAACTGTGGGGGGGGGGGGCATCGCAGGTGTTTGACTTCACAGGGGTGTTTTGGCCTCATAGGTGTGTTTGGCCTCGCAGGGGTGTTTGGCCTCACAGATGTTTGGCTTCACAGGGGTGTTTGGCCTCATAGGTGTGTTTGGCCTCGCAGGGGTGTTTAGCCTCACAGATATTTGGCCTCACGAGGGTTTTTGGCCTCGCAGGTGTGTTTGGCCTAGTAGGTTTGTTTAGCCCCATAGTTGTTTGGCCTCACAGATGTTTGGCCTCACAGGGGGTGTCTTGCCTCGTAGGGGTGTTTGGCCTCGCAGATGGGTGAGGGATGATTTATGGGCCATGATATAAAAGAGTGGAGGGATTTAGTGGGTAGATCAGGTGTGGAGGATAACAGAGAGTGGAGAGCTGTGATTTATGACTCCCCAACCTCTTAGAACAACAGCAGCGTCTTGCCTCGTGGTGTGTGTGTGATGGAACAGAAAGAGAGAGAGAGAGAAGTGTGAAAAATGGCCATAGCTTTAACAACACAAGCTGAGATCTCTCCCTTCCCACTCCCTTCCCACTCATCTAAACTTTTGCTTGGATAGGTAAGTACATTCTTCCTAACCCCTCTCCTCCTTCCCCAAGTGATTTACGTGGATAGGTGACTGACCCTCCCTACCCCTATACTCTCATTGGATAGGTCAGTTGCATCCCTTCAAGCAAAGCAAACAATACCATTAGACACACACACACACACACACACACACACACACACACACACACATACACCTTACACTCGCCACGCAATGTCTAAAAACATCCAAGAAAATATTACCGGGTAAATAAAGAATAACATACACCTTACTTTGTAGCCATAGTTACCGCCAATAACATTCACTAATACTGCATGTTCACTACAGCACTAGTAGTACATGTTCACTACATCACTAGTACTACATGTTCACTATAACACTAGTACTACATGTAAACTATAACACTAGTACTACATGTTCACTATAACACTTGTACTACATGTTCACTATGACACTAGTACTACACTACAACTCTCGTACTTCACTATAACACTAGTACTACATGTTCACTATAACACCAGTACTTCATGTTAACAATAACATTCGTACTTCACTACAACACTCGTACTTCACTATAACACTAGTACTACATGTTCACTATAACACTAGTACTACATATTCACTATAACACCAGTACATCATGTTAACAATAACACTCGTACTTCACTACAACACTCGTACTTCACTATAACACTAGTACTACATGTTCACTATAACACCAGTACTTCATGTTAACAATAACACTCGTACTTCACTACAACACTCGTACTACACTATAATACTAATATTCCCTCTCCACTACACAAATTCCAAGTTGTCTATTTTTGACCCAAACCCGTGTTATTGCCTTTTACTGTCAAATAATGAAACGAGGTGCTGAAGTTATCACCATCCGACAAGTAAAATATGTGTGCAGCAACATCGTCCAGCGGCCCACTAAAGGCAACTTACCATACATTCAACCAGTATGGCATCTACGTATCCAACATTCCCTTTTGCTGTTCATACAGTGAAGTGCGTTCCTTCTTTAACGAAAATGGAGGAGTCGTTAGCTGCTACATGCCCATGACTGGAGGACGATGGCACCGGGGCGTAGCCAAAATTAGATTTTGCGATGAAGAGCGCCGCAACCTTGCCCTCAACCTGAACGGCACAAAAATGCAAGGCCGCTGCCTCAACGTCTCCGTCCTGAGGTACGAAGGCGCCGGTGTTGGTGGTAATGCTAACACAAGTGTCAATACCAACACCACGGTGCGCGCCTCTCGCAAAAGGTATTTCGACGTAATTCCAGACGAGGAAGATGACACAAAATATGTTCCTCTCCAAAAACTAGCTAAAAAAATCGGCTCCTCCAATCAACCCATTGGTCTGGGGCAGGACTTCATCCCCCTCTCTGCTGAGTGAGTAATAAAAATGTAATAAAATATACTAATGTGATTATTGTTTTTATTTATTCATAGTTATAATTATTTACTTCTCTTTTATGAGTATTTATACTTCTATTGTTAGGATTATTTCTTTATTTATGCATTTTAAGAAAATTTGAATGATGTTTTAAAACTGAGACGTGATTCTGAATCGTTTATTATCAAGGATTTCAAAAGTAAACTTTGTTTTGCTCTAGCACGTCACACTTTATTACCACTAAGACAAGATAATATAACTTATACAAATAGAACATACAAATATGACAAGATAATACAAATAAGACAATTCAGTAGACTTCAAAGTTAACTAAACCTAAAGATTATTGTCATTAAGGCTATTTGTCTGCAAATACAGAAATAAATGATGTACAGTATCTGAATATGAACATAATATTAGGCTTCTGGGATGGGGGAAACTTTCTTTATTTTCTCGATTTTCTGGCAATTTGTTCACTGGCACAATCTCCCTTCAGCACCCAGCAGTAGTCGGCCATCATGTTCACATTCCACCTTCCTTGATACCTCTTTTCCATTTCCTTAATGTCCTGGTGAAATCTTTCACCTTGCTCTTCACTTAAACTTCCTTAATTTTCAGGAAAATACTCAAGATGGGAATGTAAGGAATGCACGTTTACTCCCATATTAGAACCCATGTTTATAAAGTTATCCAATATACCTTCAACAATGTTTTGACAGGTTAGATCTTTTCTATTGCCTAAGAAACTATACACAACATTCTTGAAACTATTCCAAGCTTCTTTCTCACACTGGTTCATCGACTCTTCAAATTGGTGGTCCAACATTAACTTTCGGATTTGAGGGCCCACGAAAATGACAGCTTGAATGTTTCATAAGTAACTGATGAAAGTTCCCTGCATATGTACCGGAAACAATCACTTTCCTTATTTAGGGCTTTTACAAATTGTTTCATTAATCCTAATTCAATATGCAGAGGAGGCAACAACACTTTCTTAGGGTCAATCAATAGTTCATGTAGAATATTTTTTTAACCTGGCACAAGAGCCTGTCTAGGTGGCCAGTGTCTTTTGTCCCAATGTTCACGTCTTGCTCTGCTGTCCCACTCACACGAAAAACATGGCCTTTTCGTGTATCCACTCTGTTGACCAAGCAACAAAGCAATGATTCTGTAATCTCCACAAACCAACTAACCATGATCTTTATAATGAACTTTCTCTAGAAGTATCTGAAAATTTTCATAAGTTTCCTTAAGATGAACAGAGTGAGCCGCAGGAATTGATGAAAATACATTTCCATTAAGAAGTAAAACTTCTTTGAGACTTGTTTTTTGAAAAATCAATGAACAACCTCCGTTCAGTAGCTGTATAAGTAATACCAAAATAGTTAATTAAAGCAGACACATTATTACGATAAACCAAGGAGCCTTCCGCTGAAAAAATATTTGAACTAGTTCTTGTTCATGTTGCCTATACCATGAAAAATATGTCCCTTTGCTCAATAAATTCTTTGATTTCAACCTAGATCCTAAAAGTTCAGCAGACTTTGGTAAATTCAATTCCATAACCAGATCGTTAAGTTAACTCTGGGTAAACACCTCCGGTACATCACTAATATCTTTAGGTTGATAAACATCACTTCCGTTATCTGACGATGAATCACGGTCAGATTCTGATGTCACAGACTGCAACACATCTGGCGGAATGGGGACTGGAACCCCAGGACCATGTGGCACTGGTCTCATGGCAGATGGAAAGTTGTGATGAACGATTCCTTGTTTATGTTTTGCATTATATCCCTCTATCTTCACAGACCAAAATTAGCAGTCATCACCGTGATCTTTAGGCTCCCGCCATACCGTAGGGACTCCAAATGGCATAACTTTTTTCTTACCATATTTCCACAGTCTTAAACCTTCAACACAAGTGCGACATACATTATGTGGCGTCCATGGTTTATCTAAATCATCTATTTTCACTCCAAAGTTTACAAAATGTTCATTTTTCACGGATTGTTCAAACATCCACCAGAAGACGTATTACAACAGTATCTTGGTAGAGCTGAACAAGGAGAATTAACACTACAGCTGCTGATGCCACACTGAACAACGGCCTTTGCCTCAAGGCTTCCATTTGTCAATAAACCTTGCGTGATGGACGAAAACTGAAGGTATAGGTGAAACCAACATGAAAGACGGGTTAGGGAACACACACTAGTCAGAAAACATCAAAATTAACGCAATTATGTGTTAAAGGAATATCCTTCCTTCCTTAGGCTTTAGTAAGCCCCTTTATAATATTTATACTGTATATACTTTTCACACTTGCCAGATGATTCTGGTGTCATTGTACAGGGGTACCTAGTGACAGCACTAGGATCCCGCTTCCTCTATCAAGGAATAAACAATTGAATTGAATTGAATTAACTCAGACCTGAGAATTATTAGGTGACATGCGTTCCCTGCATGAAGGGCATCATCCATTGGTAAAAGAAGACAACGTTAATAGCCTCACTCATTGTTCTGTGCTGATAAGGAACAAGAGAGCAAGGCGGCTACACCATACTGAAGACCTACTGAGTATGACAAACTTGGTAACGGTTCACACTGAGACTCATTGGCCAGGTTAAACTACCTTATTTAATAATAAATGTTGATGCTCTCAAGGTAATGCTTCCGTGTCCAAATATCCGTCGTGTGAACATTGTTATTCCCCGCCTTCACGTTAGTAGAGGTCACAAACTTGAGTCTGTCTGATTCGTCGGTTCATAAAGCTCACAAAATACAGTTGTTGATCCCGCTTGAGGTCTTCAACTCCTCCTGAGGGTGGAATACCTGCACTGATCTCTCCTGCTGCTGTGTGTGAGATCGTGGGTAAATAAGTGTAGCATCTTACCTGCAGGTACTGTACTGTACTGTACTGTACTGTAGTGTACTGTACTGTGCTGTGCTGTGCTGTACTGTACTGTACTGTACTGTCGTGTAGTGTAGTGTACTGTACAGTACTGTACTGTACTGTGCTGTACTGTACTGTACAGTACAGTACTGTACTGTACTGTACTGTACTGTACTGTGCTGTACAGTACAGTACTGTACTGTACTGTACTGTACTGTACTGTACAGTACTGTGCTGTACTGTATTGTACTGTACTGTACTGTGCTGTACTGTGCTGTACAGTACTGTGCTGTACTGTACTGTACTGTACTGTACAGTACTGTGCTGTACTGTATTGTACTGTACTGTACAGTACTGTACTGTGCTGTACTGTACTGTACTGTACTGTGCTGTACTGTACTGTACAGTACTGTGCTGTACTGTACTGTACTGTACTGTGCTGTACTGTACTGTACTGTGCTGTACTGTACTGTGCTGTACTGTACTGTACAGTACTGTGCTGTACTGTACTGTACTGTACTGTGCTGTACTGTACTGTACTGTACTGTACTGTACAGTACTGTGCTGTACTGTATTGTATTGTACTGTACTGTACTGTACTGTACTGTGCTGTACTGTGCTGTACAGTACTGTGCTGTACTGTGCTGTACTGTACTGTACTGTACTGTACTGTACTGTACTGTGCTGTACTGTACTGTACTGTACTGTACTGTACTGTACTGTACTGTACTGTACTGTACTGTACTGTACTGTGCTGTACTGTACTGTGCTGTGCTGTACTGTACAGTACTGTACTGTACTGTACTGTGCTGTACTGTACTGTACTGTACTGTACTGTGCTGTACTGTACTGTACTGTACTGTAGCACGTCTTGTAAATAAACAATAATAAACACAATGGTCATTAATGTGATGTTAACACTTGCCTATAATGTTAATGGCTGTGTTAAGCTGTTTGTTTGTTTGTTTGTTTATGTTACTTTGCTGTGTGATTATTTCTTTTAATTTGTGTTTGTTTGTTTGTTTATTGTCTGTTTATAGGTACACTGGTTTTTGTTTGTTTGTTTGTGTTCTTGTTAACCCAAGGCGTGCGCACTTGGAGGTAAGAGGCCACGAGAGGTCAGCCGGGGCCTGGAGAGCCACTTGGAGGTAAACAAACTCTCCACATGATCCACATACTGACTGTGTCGTAACGAGAGAGAGAGAGAGAGAGAGAGAGAGAGAGAGAGAGAGAGAGAGAGAGAATTGACCCTCCCTCCCTCTCCCGTGAGCAACAAGTACCCTGTATGTAACCTAACCTAACCAAACCTAACCCTGAGGTAATGTTTGAGTAATAGGTGATTAATAAAGACATTAAAACTTTAATAATAGTAACTGTACATTTGAGGAAGTTAAGTTAGTCATCACCTCACCTCACCGCCTCACTGCCTAACGGACCCAGAAATAACTTATCGTTTTGAAGCTGAACCGACCGTCCCTAACCTAACCTAACTCCCGACCATGACACACTACGGTGGTATGTATGTGTGTGTGTGTGTGGGGGGGGGGGGGGGGGGGTTACCTACTGACCACCACCATCACCACCACTATCAAGGGCATCACCACCAGCTTCCCCCCCCCCCTCTCACCACCCGAGCCTCACCACCCAACACACAGACTCGCATAACCTTACTGAGGGTCGCTACTTACCTCAGACAGTCTACCTAAAACCTGTCACAGGATTATATAACCTTTAGAGTCCACGAGAGGTCTGTTCTGAGAGGCCACGAGATTGCCTGTTCTGAGAGGCCATGAGAGGTCTGTTCTGAGAGGCCACGAGAGGTCTGTTCTGAGAGGCCACGAGAGGTCTGTTCTGAGAGGCCATGAGAGGTCCAAATAACGGACTTCTCTCTCCATATAATCCGTTAATTGGAGGGGATTCCGTATCTAAACGGTCTCTTGAAATAACGAACTTTCATCTCCATGTTATCCGTTAAACAGAGGTGTTACTGTAAACTGTATACACGTCTGAAGACTGACTAGGTGGGGTGGTCGATGAATTTCAGACTGAACACTTTGACTCCTGCTGTCTCGGTCGTGTTGTCAAAATCCTTCGTCCTCTGTGTCACATTGTCTCGGCTAGGTTACGTAGTTAGGTTAAGGTACTAGGGACGCTGAGGTATTGGTAGTAAAACAACATATAATATTATTGAACATAAACGTAGGAGTGACGTGACGACTCAGCTGATGCATGGGACGCTAGCTAGTGACGTCACAGGTTTCATCATCAGTTGTCGGGGGTAAGAAGAATGAACATCACACTGGGATGCTGAGGTCGTCTGGGACTAAGGATCTGTATATGGCCGTGAGGGAACATAACTGGCTATCCTAAAGTGGTGAGGGTGGTAAGTATTAATATAGATAATGATACTTGATAATTATATGACTGAAGAGGCTTAGTCAAACTAGGGAAGACATTTTGGGAGTAGGAGGGAACGAAGGTTGTAAATAAACAATGTCAACAAGACGCAGTAATGTTTTGTTTACCTGTAGTGTGTGTGTAACTGTTTAAGCTGAACCAGTAGGAACTTAATATGGTTATTTTCTCTCTAGCTATCGATCTATCTATCTGGTTGGCTTAGTGCTGCATCATGGTATTTGTACACACACACACACACACACACACACACACACACACACACACACACACACACACACACACACATAATTAATAGATTACTAAATTGAAAAATGTATAAATATATAGATATAGATAGAGAGATAGATATATAGATAGAAATAGAAATAGATAGATAAATGGGCAGATAAAAAGGTATGAAACAAGGTATAATTTAAAACAAGTAAATATGAAGAAAAGAGGGACAGTTAAGCGAGAGAGACAGTTAGACAGACAGACAGATAGACAGACAAAGAAACTGTTAACTGTACCCAAACCCACCAATGACCTAACTGTAGACTGAAAATGTAGTCACAAAGCGAATTTAAATGACAAAAGACTTAAAAATGCAAACAGCGTAGGACCCAAAGATTCACCTTGTGGGAGCACCTAGGAAGACCAGCTCCCCCACCCACACACACACACACTAATTGAAGGTTGTCAGCCCTACACCAAGCAATAGGTGTGTGTGTGTGTGTGTGTGTGTGTGTGTGTGTGTGTGTGTGTGTGTGATACAGGAGACAAAGACACTGAAAGAAAGAAAGAAAGAAAGAAAGAAAGAAAGAAAGAAAGAAAGAAAGAAAGAAAAACATCACCCATACTAATGTCGATACGAAACCTGATAAAACACAGATAAACTAACGACAAAATCATGTAAGAGAGAGAGAGAGAGAGAGAGAGAGAGAGAGAGAGAGAGAGAGAGAGAGAGAGAGAGAGAGATAAAAGAATAAAGGTCGGGAGATAAGAGAGAAGAGGGTCAAAGCCGCTTCACCATAAAGGGTTAATGAAGTAGTAGATAAAAGGGTTAAGGTCTATCAGGTGTACAAAGGTGTTGTTGACGACATTAGCCGGCCTATCAGCACAAAGGTGTCATCGCCGTGCCGAGTGTAAGCCAGGAGGTCAAGACCGTACGGCAGCCTTGGTGTGTGTGTGTGTGTGAGAGAGAGAGAGAGAGAGAGAGAGAGAGAGAGAGAGAGAGAGAGAGAGAGAGAGAGAGAGAGGTTGCATCTCTTCCTGTTTAACCCCCCCCCCCCCCTGTCTCTTACTGCACACTCCACCTTCAAGACAACGATTAATTTACACCTCCTCCTTGTCCTGTCTGTCTGTCTGTCTTTATCTTTATCATTGTCTGTCCGAGTTACTGTCTGTCTCTGTCATCGTCCTCAAAGGCTTTAAACCATCGTCGACAAGATGTTTAAACCACCGTCCTCAAGGGGTTTAAACCACCGTCCTCAAGGGGTTTAAACCATCGTCGACAAGATGTTTAAACCACCGTCCTCAAGGGGTTTAAACCATCGTCGACAAGATGTTTAAACTCTCGTCCTCAAGGGGTTTAAACCACCGTCCTCAAGGGTTTAAACCATCGTCCTCAATGGGTTTAAACCAACGTCTTCAAGGGGTTTAAACCATCGTCGACAAGATGTTTAAACTATCGTCCTCAAGGGGTTTAAACCACCGTCCTCAAGGGGTTTAAACCATCGTCGACAAGATGTTTAAACTATCGTCCTCAAGGGGTTTAAACCATCGTCGACAAGATGTTTAAACCACCGTCCTCAAGGGGTTTAAACCACCGTCCACAAGGGGTTTAAACCATCGTCGACAAGATGTTTAAACTATCGTCCTCAAGGGGTTTAAACCACCGTCCTCAAGGGGTTTAAACCATCGTCGGCAAGATGTTTAAACTATCGTCCTCAAGGGGTTTAAACCATCTTCCTCAAGGGGGTTTAAACCAACGTCTTCAAGGGGTTTAAACCACCGTCCTCAAGGGGTTTAAACCATCGTCCTCAATGGGTTTAAACCAACGTCTTCAAGGGGTTTAAACCATCGTCGACAAGATGTTTAAACCACCGTCCTCAAGGGGTTTAAACCATCGTCGACAAGATGTTTAAACTATCGTCCTCAAGGGGTTTAAACCATCGTCCTCAAGGAGTTTAAACCATCGTCCTCATGGGGTTTAAACCATCGTCCTCAAGGGGTTTAAACCAACGTCTTCAAGGGGTTTAAACCATCGTCGACAAGATGTTTAAACCACCGTCCTCAAGGGGTTTAAACCACCGTCCTCAAGGGGTTTAAACCATCGTTCTCATGGGGTTTAAACCATCGTCCTCAAGGGGTTTAAACCACCGTTACCAACAAACACTGAGGCTGAGGTGTACAGGGGCAGCTCGATAAGGCAGGTAGACCTTGACCAGCCTGTGACGAGGCCTCAATTAACCTAACCTAACCTAACTTAGCTTCACTGTTGATTAAAAACTAATAGGTACCTGTGACAAATTTAGACAGGTACCTCTTACCTCCAAGTGCGCACGCCTTGGGTTAACAAGAACACAAACAAACAAAAACCAGTGTACCTATAAACAGACAATAAACAAACAAACAAACACAAATTAAAAGAAATAATCAAACAGCAAAGTAACATAAACAAACAAACAAACAAACAGCTTAACACAGCCACTAACATTATAGGCAAGTGTTAACATCACATTAATGACCATTGTGTTTATTATTGTTTATTTACAAGACGTGGTACAGTACAGTACAGTACAGCACAGTACAGTACAGTACAGTACAGTACAGTACAGTACAGTACAGTACAGTACAGCACAGTACAGTACAGTACAGCACAGTACAGTACACTACAGTACAGTACAGTACAGTACAGTACAGTACAGCACAGTACAGTACAGTACAGTACAGTACAGTACAGCACAGTACAGTACAGTACAGTACAGTACAGTACAGTACAGTACAGCACAGCACAGTACAGTACAGTACAGTACAGTACAGTACAGCACAGCACAGCACAGTACAGTACAGTACAGTACCTGCAGGTAAGATGCTACACTTATTTACCCACGATCTCACACACAGCAGCAGGAGAGATCAGTGCAGGTATTCCACCCTCAGGAGGAGTTGAAGACCTCAAGCGGGATCAACAACTGTATTTTGTGAGCTTTATGAACCGACGAATCAGACAGACTCAAGTTTGTGACCTCTACTAACGTGAAGGCGGGGAATAACAATGTTCACACGACGGATATTTGGACACGGAAGCATTACCTTGAGAGCATCAACATTTATTATTAAATAAGGTAGTTTAACCTGGCCAATGAGTCTCAGTGTGAACCGTTACCAAGTTTGTCATACTCAGTAGGCCTTCAGTATGGTGTAGCCGCCTAGACAGGCTCTTGTGCCAGGTTAAAAAAATATTCTACATGAACATGTAGTACTAGTGTTATAGTGAAGTACGAGTGTTGTAGTGAAGTACGAGTGTTATTGTTAACATGAAGTACTGGTGTTATAGTGAACATGTAGTACTAGTGTTATAGTGAAGTACGAGAGTTGTAGTGAAGTACGAATGTTATTGTTAACATGAAGTACTGGTGTTATTGTTAACATGAAGTACTGGTGTTATAGTGAAGTACGAGTGTTATTGTTAACATGAAGTACTGGTGTTATAGTGAACATGTAGTACTAGTGATGTAGTTAACATGAAGTACTATTGTTAGAGTTAACATGTAGTACTAGTGATGGAGTTAACATTTAGTACTAGTGATGTAGTGAACATGTAGTACTAGTGTTATAGTGAACATGTAGTACAAGTGTTATAGTGAACATGTAGTACAAGTGTTATAGTGAACATGTAGTACTAGTGATGTAGTGAACATGTAGTACTAGTGTTATAGTGAACATGTAGTACTAGTGATGTAGAGAACATGTAGTACTAGTGTTATAGGACACCCCTATTAATGCTAGGGGCCATTAGGACACCCCCATTAGGACCAGCACTCAGCCATCCTTAAACCAACAAAAATGTCAAAATTATCCAGATAACCAACATAATAATACTTAATTATACTGGATTATTATACGAGAGACAGTCTGATTATCTCCCTAAGGACTCGTAAGATTATATAAGGCTCCACGAGACACTATCAGGCTTCACCACACATTATCAGGCTTCACGAGACACTATCAGGCTCCCCCACACATTATCAGGGCCCATCTGGCTTTGAATTAATGTATTGGAGTAAACAGATAGACCGATGTTGAATGTTATGAGGGATGTGTGTGTGAATGTTGGTTACGGGGGCGGGGTTAATTATGCTTCCGCTCTGTGTGTGATAGATAGTTAGTTAGATAGATAGATAAAAGCTATCATCTTTCGTCGTAATCGTTATCGTAAACAAATAATATCACGATCCGACATCTCAAAGGATCGTAACTTAAGATGGGTGACGTAACTGTCTCACTTTAGTTACGACACAAAAATGGATTCTTAAAGATTCCTACGTTAAATACCCCTTCCCCACCTCCCCACCTCTCTCTCTCTCACACACACACACATACATTTCCGAGGTAGGTCAGTTCATCAGTATTCTGTCAGTGGAATTTTGTCTCCATTTTCCTCAATGAGTTTACAGGTTAATACAAGACAATAAGGCCACGATTATATCTCACTTTGTATTGCTATAGATTGGTACTGTATCATTTTATTGGTACTGTATCATTGTATTGGTACTGTATCATTGTATTGGTACTGTATCATTGTATTGGTACTGTATCACTGTATTGGTACTGTATCACTGTATTGGTACTGTATCACTGTATTGGTACTGTATCACTGTATTGGTACTGTATCACTGTATTGGTACTGTATCACTGTATTGGTACTGTATCATTGTATTGGTACTGTATCATTGTATTGGTACTGTATCACTGTATTGGTACTGTATCACTGTATTGGTACTGTATCACTGTATTGGTACTGTATCACTGTATTGGTACTGTATCACTGTATTGGTACTGTATCACTGTATCTGTCTATAGGTACCATGAAGTAGAGTACTGTATGTGTCATCTTTCCTGCTGTATTGTGGTGATGTAACTGTAATACTAATCCTGTAACGCTATCATTAGTAGTACTAAGAGCCTCCATTAATAAAGTAGTAGCAGTAGTAATAGTATCATCATTATTATTACTATTACTATCATCATCATCATTATCATTACGTCACCACAAAACAAACAACACTATATGTAAATAAAGAGATGCTTCAGGGTAGTACTATAGACCCGTCTCTGTTTACACTGTCGTCACCTCTATGAATACCAACCCTAACCTAACCTAACCTAACCTAACCTCACCTAACCTAACCATAAGAAGCTGCCTCCATCATGATTCGATATATTCAATTCATATCAACAACAAGACGGAAAAAAATAAGAAAAGAGAGAGATTTCAAAGATAAAATTGACGACATTCACTCCAAAATATTGTGTAAGTGGTGGTGTGGCGTATATGACTGTGTATAACTGTATATAACTGTGTATAACTGTGTATGACTGTGTATAACCTTGAGTGAGTTGCTAGTTTCTCATTTATTATATACTGTATACTCTTAATGCTTTATGGTATGTGAGAGATATAAGATATATCATTGATTTTACGAGCGTGGGGTTGGCGTGGTCAAGTGTGTGTGTGTGTGTGTGTGGGAGTGTATGTGTGTGTGTGTGTGTGTGTGTGTGTGTGTGTGTGTGTATGTGTGTGTGTGCCCTTCTAAATACAGTTAACATATGTGGCTTTAACACAGAAGACAGATGTGGGGTACAGGTATATAACACGAAACAGATAATGCCCCCCCACCCCACCATGAGGTATCCAAGTTTCGAACCCCTGTACTCTAAGATGAGACTAGGAGGCTGTTACCACTCAGCTACCAGGATAGGAAGTTGAGAATAGAATTTAGTCTATCGCTGTAACGTTTCAAGTCTATCAGTAAGTAGTTGTTGATTTTTTTTTACCTTTTAATTAACAGGTGTGACCCAGATTACCTGTATAAATGACGTCATGGACAACACACATCATCACTATCATCAATCACCACACAACACCACACAATCACCACACAACACCATCAATCACCACACAATCACCATCAATCACCACCATTACCTCATAAGCCAATCCAAGGTCACACAAAACTAAGCTAAGTGTTTAGTTTTAATCACCTCGTGTGTGTGTGTGTGTGTGTGTGTGTGTGTGTGTGTGTGTGTGTGTGGTCGTCATCAATGCCTTCTTATAGTCATGGGTAAGAGATCCTCCTCCCCCTCTTCTTCCTCTTCCTAGTTAAACCTTCAATAAATCAATAATGTCCATGTGTGTGTTGGACCATCACGCTGTCTGCCTCTATAACCATCTTCCCCTCTCCATCCCTCTCATCCCACTCATCCCTCCCTGTCCCCTACACTCACACAAGGACACACAAGGGGCACTTCAAGTCACCAAGATAAGCCCAAGGTTAGGTTAAGTTAGGTTAGGTTAAGTTGGGATGGGTTACGTTATTTAGGGCTAGATTAGGTTATTTAGGGTTAGGTTAGGTTAGGTTAGGTTAGGTTAGGTTAAGGTGAGAACAATTGCGACTGGGGGATAGGGGGGGGGGCGTATTTGACCTGCAGTGTATATTTTGCAGGTCACATCCACCACCACAATCACCACCACCACCACTACCCGCACCACTACGACTACCACCACCATCACTACCCCCACCACTACGACCACCACCACCATCACTACCCCCACCATCACTACCCCTACCATCACTACCCCCACCATCACTACCCCTACCATCACTACCCCCACCATCACTACCCCCACCACCACCACCACCACTACCCCCACCACTACCTTCACTACCCCTACCATCACTACCACCACCACCACCACCACCACCATCACTACCCCCACCACTACGACCACCACCACCATCACTACCCCCACCATCACTACCCCTACCATCACTACCCCCACCATCACTACCCCCACCACCACTACCCCCACCACCACTACCCCCACCACCACTACCACCACCACCACACAGCTGGGTCGTCCAAGCTAAAGCTGGTTAAGACTCATGACTCAATGAGCAACAAACCTATTTTACTCCCTCTTAATTGCTGACTCACTCTTGCCTACGACACTATCATAGATTCTCAAAGGTCTCGTAAGGTCAGGTCAGGTCAGGTCAGGTAAGGTTAGGTCAGGTTAGGTTAGGTCAGGTCAGGTTACGTTAGGTTTGTTTTAGGTTAGGTCAGGTCAGGTTAAGTTAGGAATCTCTGTTAATACGGAAGCCAATTGGGAAGAGTGTCAGGTATCAGGTGTATAAGTGGGTGTAGATTCTGTGTCAGACGTAACAAAGAGTATCTGATCCTATCTGACAACCATTGTGAGGGGGGAGAGAGAGAGAGAGAGAGAGAGAGAGAGAGAGAGAGAGAGAGAGAGAGAGAGAGAGAGAGAGAGATTCACCAAAACACTGATACTCTCAAGGCTTAAAGATTATAATCCACAAAGAAACTCAGAATAATTTATCTTAACTGGTCATGTAACAACGTAAATACCTAACCTAACCTCACTTAAGCTACCACACAACAGACAGATATTTCAAAGGTTCTCCAAGTAAAATTTTCCTCATAACTGATTATAATTCATCTGACTCACTTAAGCAATGAGGCAAGATGGCGTCAAAAGGGCGTTAAGACTTGGTCGTTACCCTAAGAAAGTCTGTAAATCCGTGTTGGGAGGTCAAGATTTACGTCAATAGGAATTTCAACGTAACTAAACTTTCCTCTCGTTACGTCATTTCTTATTTTCCTTGTTTAATGTGACGTCAAGAGGTCTGGGACTTGTGTGAGGAGAAGATGCAAACGCTATTGGTGGACAACTTGATGACCCTGTGACGTAGGATTAACCCTATTGGTCGACAGCAAAATGAAATAAGGTAGACCCTATGACGTTAGATAACCTAATTGGTGCACAGTAAAATGACATAAGGTAGACCCTATGACGTGGCATTACCTTATTGGTAGACAGTATAATAACGTAAGGTAGACTGTGACGTAGAGTGACTTTATTGGTGAAGAATGTGATGATGTAAGGTGGCGGGGAGTTTGACAAAGCTTCAGTATCCTACACTCAGCCTACACAGTGTACAGACTCACACACACACAGTATTAGTCTTATCCCTCAGAAGGTCAGGGTATAGCTTAAGAATTTTCCTAGTGTAAGATATGAAGTATTGCAGACCGTGTGTGTTGGTCATTGTGTGTATTATAACTCCGACACGCTCTCTCTTACACACACACACACACACACACACACACACACACACACACACACACACACACACACACACACTGGTTCCATACCTACATGTAAACTCCTCAAACCAAACATAACATGATGGGTTCTAACCTAACCTAACCTAACCTAACCTAGCCAAAACTAACTTCACCTAACCTAGCCAAAACTAACTTCACCTAACCTAGCCAAACCTAACCTAACCTAACCTAACCTAACGTAACCAAACGTAACTTAACCTAATACTAAACTTGTTATAATGAACAATACTGAAGCCACTTAAAACAATATATACAACACCAGGCCTTTGTCTACATTATATTCAAGTGTTCCAAGTGGTCAACCAGCAGGAGAAATGAACAGACAGACGGACGGACGGACGGACGGACAGAGACAAAATTAACACTGAGACTCTACCTTAACTAGATACCTTCACTTAGCACCAGTTATAGTGAGACTCTACCTTAACTGGTGTTAAGTGAACGTATCTAGTTAAGGTAGAGGGTCTCAGTGTTAATTTTGTCTCTTAACTGGTGCTAAGTGAACGTATCTAATTAAGGTAGAGTCTCAGTGTTAATTTTGTCTCTCAACTGGTGCTAAGTGAACGTATCTAGCTAAGGTAGAGAGTCTCAGTGTTAATTTTGTCTCCTAACTGGTGCTAAGTGAACGTATCTAGTTAAGGTAGAGAGTCTCAGTGTTAATTTTGTCTCCTAACTGGTGCTAAGTGAACGTATCTAATTATTCACCTGTACAAGCTCACACATTAACAGATCATTAACACTCGACATACCATAACACCTGCTTAACACATTAACACCTAAGATAAAATAACACCTGCTTAACACAACACACAATAAAACACAGTAACACATTCTACTTAACACGTTAACATATAACACACAGTAACACCGTCTACTTAACACACAGTAACACCGTCTACTTAACACACAGTAACACCGTCTACTTAACACACAATAACACCGTCTACTTAACACACAGTAACACCGTCTACTTAACACACAGTAACACCGTCTACTTAACACACAGTAACACCTTCTACTTAACACACAGTAACACCGTCTACTTAACACACAGTAACACCGTCTACTTAACACACAGTAACACCGTCTACTTAACACACAGTAACACCGTCTACTTAACACAGTAACACCTTCTACTTTCGGTACTTAAAACACACTAAATTTAAACCCAAGTTAGAGGAAGACAAAAACAGACGAGGGCCCAGCAAGCTACAGAAGCCCCTTGAGTACAACACCTGACTTGTTAATCGTCTAACCAACCCGGATTTACTCGAAAACATCAACACAGCAATTAGGGATAAGGCAGGGTGTGTAAGAGTGAGTGTGTGTGTGTGTGTGTGTAAGAGTGAGTGTGTGTGTGTGTGTGTGTAAGAGTGAGTGTGTGTGTGTGTGTGTGTAAGTGAGAGTGTGTGTGTGTGTAAGAGTGTGTGTGTGTGTGTGTGTGTAAGAGTGAGTGTGTGTGTGTGTCTCGCCTTTAAACAATGACACACACAAGGACAGTTTATCAGTAGTTGGTGAGTATGGGTCTCTTCCTCATTGGCCCTGTCAGAAAGTATTTTAAAAGCCCAGCTGAAACGTGTGTGTGTGTGTGTGTGTGCTTGAGGACATTCCTGCAGTCCATCCTACATTTGCTGGTCGACACAAATTAGCCCTCAAGCGTAACACTAAGAATATATAACCAACGCTATTATATCCTCCTGTGTATGAATCTCTGTCCTGTGTGGCAGTGAACAGTAATAACTCCCTCAGCGTCAAGACCTGATTGACGTATACTTAGATTAGGCAAATTATAACTAAATTTTGGCCAATAAAGTTATTATACAAAATCAAATCTCTCTCTCAGCAACAGTAACTGAGGGTGGTGTGAGCAGTGTGAGCAGGAACACCACGTAGCCGGACACTTAATTAGTGAGTTCCGACATACGATACCAGTGTTGGTACACAGACTGGCCTGATTGAATGAGAGGATGAGAGGGGGGAAGGAGAGGGAGTGAGAGAGAGGGGAGGAGAGAATGAGAGACAGTGAGGAGAAGTGAGAATGAGAGAGGGGGAAAAGGAAGAGAGGAGGGGAGGAAGGCGAGAGTGTGAGAAGAGGGAGAAAGAAGGGGAGAGAACCAGGAGGAGGGAGAGAGAGATAGCTACACTAGGGCTACACAGGGCTACATTAGGGCCACTGTAACCAAAAAAGAGAGAGAGGGGGCTACACAAGGTTACATTAGGGCTACACTAGGGCCGCGGTAACCATAAGAAGGAGGGTTACATTAGGGCTACACAGGGCTACACTAGGGCCGCGGTAGCCAAGGGCCATCATAAGATAGAGGGTCTTTGTGGTGAAGGCAAATTCGGTTTGTTGACACAGTGTTTAGTTGCCTGGCGGAGTATGCTGGTGAACGCTGGACCTGGGTTGCTACATGGACTGCCGCTATCACCATCACCACCATCACCATTATCACCACCAACACCATTACTACCATCAACATCACAAACACTACCACGACCACCATCACTACCACGACCACCATCCCTACCACGACCACCATCACTACCACGACCACCATCACTACCACGACCACCATCACTACCACGGCCACCATCACTACCACGGCCACCATCACTACCACGACCACCATCACTACCACGACCACCAAGATGGCCTGCTACTGACCTGAACTGTTACTACTTGACCTGTAATTAAGCCTCTACTTACTGACCTGTCTGATAACTACTTTACTAATGAGTTGGTTGTTAATACCTTGATGACGTAGACGACAACAATACCTTAGGAGATGAGGTTAGGTTAGGTTAGAGAAAGAGAGAGAGAGAGAGAGAGAGAGAGAGAGAGAGAGAGAAGAAGGAAGAGGAGATGAAGAAGAGGGTATATCAAATTTGCTGTCTGTCAGTTTCGCAATGTCGGCCACACTTCAAGCCATCAAGCCTCTCTCTCTCTCTCTCTCTCTCTCTCTCTCTCTCTCTCTCTCTCTCTCTCTCTCTACTTCTGATTTCCGCGAGCACTTCACTCTCCTTCAGCTGAGACGAGGAGAGAGAGAGAGAAATAATAAGAATAAAATGATAGATAGCGAGATAAAGAGAGAAAAAAGAACAAGAAGAACAAGAAGAACAAGAACATGAACAACAACAGGAAGAAGAACAAGAACAATCATCACTGTTCTATAAGTAATAATAACAGTTCAAGGTAAACATTATTTTTTTTAGTCAACAACAAAACATTTTAAACATGAGAAGAAGAATTATCCTTTGTGTTATATTTATGGTGAGTACAGCCAAAGGGGGTGGGGGGGGGGGTGGTGAGTGGGCGTGATGGAGTGTGGTGGTGGAGTGTGGTAAAGTACGGTGGTGTGTGCAATAGTCATTGGGTGTTGAGTGGGCGGGGGAGTGTGGTGGTGGTGGGCTGGGGAGTGTGATGGAATGTGGTAGTGGGCGGGGGAGTGTAGTGGAATGTGGTAGTGGGCGGTGGAGTGTGGTAGCAGGCGGGGAAGTGTGGTAGTGGGCGGGGGAGTGTGGTAGTGGGCGGGGGAGTGTGGTGGAATGTGGTAGTGGGCGGGGGAGTGTGTTGGAGTGTGGTAGTGGGCGGAGGAGTGTGTTGGAGTGTGGTAGTGGGCGGGGGAGTGTGGTAGAATGTGGTGGAGTGTGGTAGTGGGCGGGGGAGTGTGGTAGTGGGCGGGGAAGTGTGGTAGAAGCATCAGGGAGCTCTGGACAGATAGACAGGTGGCTCTGTTTTGGCACAGGACCAGTGCCAAGGGGGAGGAGAAGGAAGAGGCATGATGTGGCACCCATATGTATGTACCTATGAATACCTACCCGCCACACACACACACACACACACACACACACGTTTATGGAGACACACCAGCTGGCTATAGATGACGTTACTACCACCTGGACTGACCCAACACCTGTGATATTTATTATAATGTTCCAGTCTTCTCTCTTCTCTTCCTCCTTCTACCCTTCCACCTCTCCCCTCCCTACCCCCCTCTTCTCCTCTCCCTCTCTTCCTATTCACACTAAAGATTGACATTATCCTCTTCATTCCTTCATTCATCCATCCCCACCCCCCTCTCTTTATGGTGTGAGCCGGGAACCATATACAGATGATGGATGGTGACACCTGGTGATAGTCGTGAGGTCTTGGTGAGCCTGGTGCAAGGAGACTCAGTTGGTGGTAGTGGTTGATGTTTGGTGCCCTGTTTCTTTCTTTCTCTCTTTGTCTGTCTGTTTTACTCTCTCTCTCTCTCTCTCTCTCTCTCTCTCTCTCTCTCTCAATCTAGTAGGTTTATAGTAGCTTAGGTTAGATTGGGTTAGGTTAAGGTAAGTAAGGTTAGAATACGGGTAGTTACGTTAGTTAGGTAGTTACATATACTTAATTAGTTAGTCAGTCAGTTAAATACATACAGTTACTTACACTTAGTCAGTTACTTACAGTCAGTCAGTTACACAGGTAAGAGGCGTATTAAGTTATCTATAATCCTATTAACAAACGTCATAGAACTCAGGTGTACAGTAACCGTCTGACGTCACTGGTTGGGAGCTCATATGAATAACAATGACCAATCAGCTAGGGGGGGGGGGTTCTGTGACGTCACTAAATTAAAATGTGACGTAACTTTGTCTACGTTTTATGGCGATGACTTCATAAAATCGATGGACACTTGATTTTGTTTAATATTTCGCTAATGACATCATACTATCAGCTGGATTGGGTTAGGTTAGGTTATGGAGAGGCGCCACATGCCCAAACGATGAAACAGTTACATCGTTGAAGATCGTGTTAGAGCGAGTGAATCATTGCAGGTAGACAGACCAACACACACACACACACACACCCAAAGCTGATGTCAATATTATCACACGATAGTCGGGGTATAATAAGGCTGATAGAAAGTAAATTAATATCCGGGAGAGAGAGAGAGAGAGAGAGAGAGAGAGAGAGAGAGAGAGAGTGTGTATTCAAATGTCTAAATTCTATCACCCTCGTTCACCTGACACCTCAAGAGCTCACCTAACACCACCTAACTTAACCCCTCTCCACCTCCCCACCCCCCCCCCCCCCCACACACACAGGACAAACAAACGAACCGACACGTGTTTTATGAATCAATATTTACTGTAATAATTTCTGGATAGGGTAGTTGTATATAGAGTCACTTGACCTTTGACCTCTCAGTGCCACGCCCACCTGACCCTCCTCCCACTCATACCTGACTTTCCTCCCCTCCTCCTCATACCTGACCTTCTTCCTCATACCTGACCCCCCTCCTCATACCTGACCCCCCTCCTCATACCTGACTTTCCTCCCCTCCTCCTCATACCTGACTCTCTTCCCCTCATATCTGACCCCCCCTCCTCATACCTGACTTTCCTCCCCCTCACATCCTGACCCTCCCCCCTCACATCCTGACCCTCCCCCCTCACCTGAGACCTACCCTCCTCCCTCACCTGAGACCTACCCTCCCCCCTCACCTGAGACCTACCCTCCCCCTCACCTGAGACCTACCCTCCCCCCTCACCTGAGACCTACCCTCCCCCTCACCTGAGACCTACCCTCCCCCCCCTCACCTGAGACTACCCTCACCTGAGACCTACCCTCCCCCCTCACCTGAGACCTACCCTCCCCCCTCACCTGAGACCTACCCTCCCCCCTCACCTGAGACCTACCCTCCCCCCTCACCTGAAACCTACCCTCCCCCTCACCTGAGACCTACCCTCCCCCCTCACCTGAGACCTACCCTCCCCCCTCACCTGAGACCTACTCTCCCCCCTCACCTGAGACCTACCCTCCCCCCTCACCTGAAACCTACCCTCCCCCTCCTATAAAACACCTAACCACTCTTCCCCCCCCCCACAACTGTGGAAAATTTATGGGGAGGGGGATGGGGAGTGTGTGTTAGGGGTCACGGAGAAAGGGGAAGGGAGAGTAGCAGTGGGTGTAAGGGGGAAGGGAGAGTAGCAGTGGGTGTAAGGGGGAGAGTATTATCTACGTGGGCCTGGAAGTGGTGGTAATGGTTGTTGTTGATACCAGGATGTGGTGTTCTCTCTCTCTGTCTGTCTGTCTGTTTGTGTTTGTCTGTCTATCTGTCTCTATGTTTGTCCACCTCTTTCTCTTTCTATCTACCTATCTCTCTTTTCTCTGGGGGTAGTATGGTGGTGATTTTCTCTCTCTCTCTCTCTCTCTCTCTCTCTCTCTCTCTCTCTCTCTCTCTCTCTCTCTCATGGTGACTCACAATACAGCAGCACTTCACCACACACAGGAGTCACTGTTCCCTCACCAGGTAGTAGACCCTCCAGAAGGTGAGTCACCATCATCATCACTATCACCACTTGTTCTGCCTCTTGTAACTCATGTCAGGAGGTAACTTAGTAACTCACTCACTTACTCACTGAAACTCACTTATTAACTCACTCACTCAACATAACCTCACCCATTTTTTTTTTATTATTTATTGGGCACTCCCCTACATCCTTGTGTAAGGTGAAGCGCAGAAGCGTTTACAGCGCCCAACAGGGAAGCATGCTAAGTTCATGCTTGCCTTTATGTCTCATGAGTTAAGGGCGTAGAAGCCTGAAGAGTCAAGGGCGTAGAAGCCTGAAGAGTCAAGGGCATAGAAGCCTGAAGAGTCAAGGGCATAGAAGCCTGAAGAGTCAAGGGCATAGAAGCCTGAAGAGTCAAGGGCGTAGAAGTCTGAAGAGTCAAGGGCATAGAAGCCTGAAGAGTCAAGGGCGTAGAAGCCTGAAGAGTCAAGGGCGTAGAAGCCTGAAGAGTCAAGGGCATAGAAGCCTGAAGAGTCAAGGGCGTAGAAGCCTGAAGAGTCAAGGGCGTAGAAGCCTGAAGAGTCAGTGGTTTTATGTCATCAAGTTATTGGAAGCTCCATCAACTTGTCCCTGAATACGAATTCGCAACTTTCGACTTACACCAGGTACCTACTGTACTGCTAGGTGAACAGGGACTAACGGGGGCTAGGAAGTATGTCCAAACAACCTCACCCAATCTAATCTAACCTAACTTAACCTGACCTGACCCTAACCTAATCTAACCTATTAAAATCGTAAGTCATTTTTGTTCACATATTTTCTCTAAGTCAATTTAATAAAAAAATATAGCTATTTTTTTTTGGGGGGGGGGGGGGGAGGTGACTGCCTCGTCTGACGTTCGTCCTCCGGGGGTCCAATAAATAGAAATGCCAGTGCAGTTATCAAAGTGTCCGGTCTAACTGGTGTGTTTTTTCTTTGAGAAGTTTGGATCCTACAACTCGTTAACTCAGTGTTGTTGTTGTTGTTGGTATTGTAATTATCATCACACATCACAACAGCACCACACAATGTTAAACTCTCCCTTGACTAACCTAACCTAACCTAACGTCACTACATGAGTCACAATGGTACCAACACAACACAAAACAACAGTACCGTAACGTGTCACCACTGCTCATAACCTCGCCAAAGGTGTAAAAAAAAATGGAGGAAAAAAACAAGAAAAAATAATAATAATGAATGAATTTCTCAGAGGACAGATGCCATTAAGTCAGGTGTCAAGACATTTTATTGTAATCAAGGTTGACAGTAAAGGCAAGGGAATCCCCGCTCAGGTAATGTGGACGGAGGTCGTGGTGTCACAATTCTGTATAATAATGCTAATAATAATCACAATTAAATATTACCTGCTAACTGGTGCTAAATGAATGAATCTAATTAAGGTAGCATCTCAGGTGTAACTTTATCTCCTAATTAGTGATACATAAACATATCTCCTTAAGGCAGTCACAAGATCCAGTCCAGTTTTAGCTCCAGTCAGCCAGTGAGATCCAGTCAGGTCGAGTCTAACGAGGGTATAAGTGATTCAGGTGATGTGACTCAAGGCACCATTGGAATACTGAGTGAGGTGCTGCACAGGTAAGTCAATTATCTTACTTCTCACCTCACGCAGAGAAGGAGGGAGGGGGGGGGAAGGGTGTGAGGGGGTAAGAGGGGGCGGGGTGAAGGATGGGGAGGGAGGAGAGAGTTGAAGGAGGATGGGGAAGGGTGAAGGGAGGGAAGGAAGGAGGAGAGGTGAAGGATAGGGAGGGAGGGGGGGAGAGATGAAGGATAGTGAGGGAGAGAGGGGGAAGAGAGGGAAGGTTGAGGGAGAGAAGGGAGTGATGAGGGAGAGGAGGAAGGATGCTGTTGTAGGAGGAGGAGGCAGGCAGGTAGGTCGGGCCACACCTGCAGGCTGCGGCAGGTCACACACAAGTTACGAGGTCTTCCCAGAACACCTGAGACAAGGGCCATACTGCGCACCTGTCTACTCGACGCACCACCTGCCTACTTGACGCACCACCTGTCTACTTGACGCACCACCTATCTACTTAACGCACCATCTGTCTATCTGACACACCACCTGTACATTCCATTGACAATATTAATAATAATATTATTATTCATAGGTTAGCATTGCTAGGTTAGGTGCTTCAGGACAACGCCAGGCACAAGTGAACGCTCGTGCTGGTGTAAACACGACGGTGTGTCTGAGCTTGTGGTGGGTAAAGGAAGAGGTGAGAGGGAGGGCGTGTTGTAATACTGGCTGGAGGGAAGGAGGGGGAGGGAGAAGACAGGTATTTGGACACGAGGGGGGAGGGAGAAGACAGGTATTTGGACACGTGGGGGGGAGGGGGGTGGGAGAAGACAGGTATTTGGACACGTGGGGGGAGGGGGGCGGGAGAAGACAGGTATTTGGACACGTGGGGGGGGGAGGGGGCGGGAGAAGACAGGTATTTGGACACGTGGGGGGGGGAGGGGGTGGGAGAAGACAGGTATTTGGAAACGTGTGGGGGAGGGGGGCGGGAGAAGACAGGTATTTGGACACGTGGGGGGGAGGGGCGTGGGAGAAGACAGGTATTTGGACACGTGGGGGGGAGGGGGGCGGGAGAAGACAGGTATTTGGACACGTGGGGGGGGAGGGGGCGGGAGAAGACAGGTATTTGGACACGTGGGGGGGAGGGGGGTGGGAGAAGACAGGTATTTGGAAACGTGGGGGGGAGGGAGGTGGGAGAAGACAGGTATTTGGACACGTGGGGGGGAGGGGGGCGGGAGAAGACAGGTATTTGGACACGTGGGGGGGAGGGGGCGGGAGAAGACAGGTATTTGGACACGTGGGGGGGAGGGGGCGGGAGAAGACAGGTATTTGGACACGTGGGGGGGAGGGGGCGGGAGAAGACAGGTATTTGGACACGTGGGGGGAGGGGGGTGGGAGAAGACAGGTATTTGGACACGTGGGGGGGAGGGGGGCGGTGTGGGAGGGAAGTTTTATTTAGAAATCTGTCCGACGAAGGAGAGGGAGGGGGTGATGGAGGGAAGGGGGGAGAGAGAGAGAGGGAGTGATGGAGGGAAGGGGGAGGAGGACTTTTTTTAGGCATTTGGATGGGGGAAGAAGGGTGGAGGGTGGATTGGATGGAAGGAAGGAGAGAGGGAGGGATGATGAGAGGGAGAGGAAGCAGGGTGAGAGAGATGATGAAATGGAGAGGGAAAAGGAGTGAAAGGGAGGGAGGAGGTTGTTTTTAGACATCTGAACTAAGGGAGGGATGAAGGGAGGGAAGAAGGGAAGCAGAGGGAGTGTGAAGGAGGCTGAGAGGAAGGAAGGGAGAGGGAGGGGAGGAAGGGAAGAAGTTGTTTTTAGACATCTGGACTGAGGGAGGGAGGGAGGGAGGGGGGGGGGAGGGAGAGGGCGGCGTCGAGCGGTCTGGGGTGAGGGCTGTAGGAGGCGCCGAACTGTCTGATCCACCCAAGTCTCCCCCACCCCCCAACAACACCCTCACCTCACCTCCCTCCCTCATCCTCCACCTCCCTCATCCTCCCTCAATCCCCTAACACCAACAGACTCTCTTTCACCCGGCAGACGACAGCTATGATCGCCAGTGTGGGGGGGGGGGGGGGGAGAGAGGGGAATAACGTAGGTATTTTGAACAATAGAGAGGCCAGGGAAGAAGAATGTCAGAGGCCCCGAGGCGACTGGTGGAGGAGGCTGAGTCTCTCTCACACACACACACACACACACACACACACACACACACACTGGCTGGCTGGCTGTTGATGATCTTGAACACGACGACTTAACCCTTTCAAGACGATGATTTAACCCTTTGTAGACGATGACTTAACCCTTTGAGCAAGACGAGTTAACCTTTTGTAGACGGTGACTTAAATCGTTACGTTTATAGTGTTAGTCGCCGATTTTATTTGTTCAGAGAGAGAGAGAGAGAGAGGAGGTGCTGTGAGTGGTTGGGTGGCAGGAGGACGAGTGAGTGGGTGGGTGGGTGGGCCTGGTGGGTGGTGGGTGGCCTGGTGGGTGGGTGGCCTGGTTTACCTCTCAGCCACCCACAACCAGATCAACATTCAAGTCTGTCTCGCCCCGACCATATATGACTACCAGGTCGACCCACGCCACCAACCCAACCTACCCACATTGGCCCACCCAACCCACCCACATTGGACCACGCTACCCACCCACATTGGCCCACCCTACCCACCCACACTTTTAGGAGTAGGGTATGAGCACGTGTTATGGGTATGGGCACGTATCATAGGCATGGGTAGAATCTCAATGCTGTTTCGAACCCATGTTGAGAGGCTGGGTTGAGATGTTGGTTTGAAAGGGTGTCAATCTCTCTCTCTCTCTCTCTCTCTCTCTCTCTCTCTCTCTCTCTCTCTCTCAATCTCTCTCTCTCACCTGTGACCTTCAACATCTCTCAGGTAGGAGGGAAAAAAAAGAACACATTTCATATAACACACAAAAGTTCTATTCAACAAAATCTCCCGTTCAACCTAATGTAAGCTTGACCTTTACACACACACACACACACACACACACACACACACACACACACACACACACACACACACACTGAGACTCTACCTTAACCAGATACTGAGACTCTACCTTAACCAGATACTGAGACTCTACCTTAACCAGATACTGAGACTCTACCTTAACCAGATACTGAGACTCTACCTTAACCAGATACTGAGACTCTACCTTAACCAGATACTGAGACTCTACCTTAACCAGATACTGAGACTCTACCTTAACCAGATACTGAGACTCTACCTTAACCAGATACTGAGACTCTACCTTAACCAGATACTGAGACTCTACCTTAACCCGATACTGAGACTCTACCTTAACCAGATACTGAGACTCTACCTTAACCAAATACTGAGACTCTACCTTAACCCGATACTGAGACTCTACCTTAACCCGATACTGAGACTCTACCTTAACCAGATACTGAGACTCTACCTTAACCAGATACTGAGACTCTACCTTAACCAGATACTGAGACTCTACCTTAACTATATAAATGAGACTAAAAACACAAGAGCCTCTAAGAATCTTGACTCAAGACTCTTGTGTAACATACTATTGTGTACATGCTCTTGTAGTGTGTGTATGTGTGTGTGTGTGTGTGTACATTTCGCCCAAGTAACTGTGCATTTCAGATTTGACTTACTGTACGGTGTGTATTGCTGTCATTGAGGTTAGGTTTGGTTAGGTTAGTTATATGTGGGTGTTATTATTATTATTATTATTATTATTATTATTATTATTATTATTATTATTATTATTATTGTTCTTCTTCTTCTTCTTGTTATTATCATTAATATCATCATAACGGATTCATTACAACATCACTTGAAACTAAGATCCAGTTGTGTGTGTGTGTGTGTATGTGTGTGTGTGTGTGTGTGTGTAGGCCAAGGTGGGCAGCTGCCTTTTGTACCCATGGGCATGAGTCCTTCCCTGTCCCTCTACACCTGGCATGATGCCCACTCAGATGACTTGACTGACTGACCAATCATTTAACTTGAAGAAACACTAGCCAATCACGTAACTTGAAACACTCGCCAATCAGGTAACTTGAAACACTAACCAATCAGGTAACTTGAAATACTGGCCAATCAGGTAACTTGGTAGACTAGCCTATCAAACACTCGTACTAAATAGCCATCAGAACTCAATGACCAATCACAAGGCTTGACTCTTAGCCAATCAGAGATACATTACCGAAACAACCCACGAGAGTGTGTGTGTGTGTGTGTGTTACTAGAGGTCTACAATGAGTGACGCATTGAGTGACGGGATTCTTTACCAGTTAGGACAACAAGGCACCGCCTGTGGTCACTCTCACCTTGAGTTACGGAAGCACTCACTCGAAACCCCAGGCCTTGAACCACTCCTCTCCCTCTCACCCACTCTCTCCCCTCTCACCGGATGCATGACTCTTCTTTATCCCCCTCCTCCTTCTTCTCCCCTCACTCTCATTCATTCTCCCTCCCCTCTCTCTCCCTCTCACCCCACTCCCTCCCCTCTCTCTCCCTCTCCCTCTCACCCCACTCTCTCCCCTCTCACCGGATGTGTGACTCTTCCTCCTCCTCCTCCTTCCATCATTCTCTCTCTCTCTCCATCCTTCCCCCCCCCCCCATTACCACACAGCTACCACTAACAACCACAAACTACCTCCTTACTCTCCAATTGCCTAGTTTAGCACATCAACAAGCAGTGTAACTATCCATCATCTCTCACTGTAACCAACATGACGCTCAGACCTCACCTGTAATATGCAGTGACAAGGTGTGTGTGTGTGTGTCTGAGGTCAACTAGGACAGGCCCACCAAGACCAGGGCCCACTAGCACTGGGGCCCACTAGCACTAGGGCCCACTAGCACTGGGGCCCACTAGCACTAGGGCCTAAATAACCAACTCACAAGTCCCGTCACTCCCACACTCTCACAAGACGATAA
>CAUDMG010002634.1:1235000-1307500 GCA_958450375.1 Homarus gammarus | reverse complement strand
ACCTTGATGAACTAGAATTTCCCTATAATTAAAAAATACCTTTGTAAATGTCATAGAAAACAGAGCTAAGAAATGGCCTTTGTAAACAACGTAAACATATAGATATAAAGAGGCATTTGGAAGCAAGTAAACAGGAATATAAACAAGTAAACAAGAATGTAAACAAATAAACAGGAATGTAAACAATGTAGCCAAGCCCAGGGATATACACAGTACAGGTGCGCCTGACCCCATGTGCCTTACCTGCTGACTGTGTTAATGAGTGTTCCTCCCTCACCCCTCCATCTCACCTCACTCTCCCCTCACCCCCTCACCTCACCTCACTCTCCCCTCACCTCACTCTCCCCTTACCCCTTTACCTCACCTCACTCTTCCCTTACCCCTTTCCTTCACCCCCTTCTCTCACCTCTCCCCCACCTACCTTAACCCGCCATCCCCTCCATCCCGTGCCAGAGTACAGACAGTGCCAGAGTACAGAACAGTGCCAGAGTACAGACAGTGCCAGAGTACAGACAGTGCCAGAGTACAGAACAGTGCCAGAGTACAAACAGTGCCAGAGTACAGACAGCGCCAGAGTACAGACAGTGCCAGAGTACAGAACAGTGCCAGAGTACAGACAGTGCCAGAGTACAGACAGTGCCAGAGTACAGACAGTGCCAGAGTACAGAACAGTGCCAGAGTACAGACAGTGCCAGAGTACAGACAGTGCCAGAGTACAGACAGTGGCAGAGTACAGAACAGTGCCAGAGTACAGACAGTGCCAGAGTACAGACAGTGGCAGTACTCAACGCACCTCAATGTGAGTTATAACCGCCGGAAGTTCATCTCCCTCCCCGGCTGTGACCTTTTAACCCCTCCCTCATTCCCCTCCCTTCCCTCAAACCCCTTTCCTTCACCCCCTTCTCCTTTCCCACATCCCCTTCCCTTCCTCCCCTTCCCTTTTCTATTTAAGTCTTCCTCCTTCTCATTCCTTTCAATGCACTTTCTTCCCTCCCATCCTCCACACTCCCTCCCATTCTACCCTTTATCTTCCCCTCCCTCTCGTTCTCCCATCCCTTCTTGTGTTCTCCCTCACCCCTCCCTCCCTCCCTCCCTCCCTCCCCTAGCACATCACCTCACCTCTCCTCACATTCCTCATGAGTATGTGTTACTTTACTCACGTTTACTCATCAGTCCTACACTCACACCTCACCTTCACGGGAGACATGACCTCACCTTCACGAGAGACATGACCTCACCCTCACAAGAGACATGACCTCACCTTCACGAGAGACATGACCTCACCTTCACGGGAGACATGACCTTACCTTCACGAGAGACATGACCTCACCTTCACGAGAGACATGACCTCACCTTCACGAGAGACATGACCTCACCTTCACGAGAGACATGACCTCACCTTCACGAGAGACATGACCTCACCTTCACAAGACATGACCTCACCTTCACAAGAGACATGACCTCACCTTCACGAGAGACATGACCTCACCTTCACGGGAGACATGAGAAGGTATCAAACATGCTCACTTCACTTACGACAATTTATAATTCTTCAAAAAGATCGTAAGTGATTTTTTTTTCCTATCTGGTTTTGTAATTACTAGATATATTCAATTATCTCTAAATTAAGTGATCAAATAAACTTAGGAACCTTTGTGACTTCAGGACCAGTAGTTATTTACAACATACGTCACCTTGACACGGAAATAAGCAAGTTAGGCCTAGATGGTTGGGTGATAGAAGGCCTATACCCCGGGAGAGAGAGAGAGAGAGACTACCTTCCCTACCACCTCCCCAACATTCTCCCTCACCCCTACCTTACCCCTCACCCCTACCTTCCTCCCCCCCTACCCTTATGAGGCCACGATAAAGCCTAGGTCATAACCGAGGCTGTTGTACCACACACACACACACACACACACCGCGTTAACTACATGTGTCGGGTGGACCAGCGATGGAGATAGCTCGTTTTGGCTATCTGTCGGTTCTCTGATGGACCGATCGACCGACCGACAAGCTATCCGTGGTAGTCTGGTGTCGGGAAGTCGGTGTTGAAATATTCGACAGATTTTCCATGGCTGTCGGTAATGCTGTCGGCTCTCTGGTGTACCGACGGATAGTGTTTCAGTGTTCTAGGGCTGTCAGATCATTCATATCTGTCAGCCTACCACCGCCTGATAGCATAATGGGGCTATCTGGCTGTCAGCTCTCCAGTACCCGACAGCTTATACCCGTAATATTGACCTCTCGGATCCTTCGGTATTCCACAACTTGTCTGTCGGCTCAAGGATACCCACTATACCGTCGATCTCTGTCGGGTTATCGGTTCTCTGGTACCCGACAGCTTAATCCGAGTTTTTATAGGTAGTAAGTATAGGCTGTCGGTATTTTTAACAGCCGACAGTCACTGCCTATATCTAGCTGTTGACTCTTTAACAAGCTGTCTGTCTGTCTGTCTGTCTGTCTGTCTATTCACCACTACACAATACTCCGTTTCTGCTTTCTGTCTGTCTGTCTGTTTGTATGTCTGTCTGCCTCTGTCGAATCACAAGTACAGACTACACTAACTGATATAGCAGACTCTCTCTCTCTATCTCTCTCTCATTTTCTTTAACTCTCTCTCTCTCTCTCTCACACACTCTCTCTCTCTCTCACAAACACTCTCTCTCTCTCTCTCTCACACACACACACACACACACACACATCATCCTCCAACCCACCACTCACCACGAGGGCCAAAGTTCACTCACCACTCATACGCCGCCTCCTCCTCCTCCTCTCTCTCTTCCTACCTCCCTGATCCCCCCTTCTTACCTCCTCCTCTCTCTCCCTCCCTTCCATTATTTCCTCTTTCCCTCCTATACCCCCATTTCCTTCCTCCCCCCTCACCATCTTCCCCATCTCTCCTCCCCCCTTTTACCTCCCCTTCCCCCCCTTAACCATTGCCACACCTTAAGTCTGGTCTGTTGTAAATCTACGCCTCTTAGAAATAATTATTCATTCATTTACATACAGAAATTATCTCTTATTTACGGATTTATTTACAGAATTATATATTATTTACATTTTCATTTATTCCTTTTTGTACATTATTATATATATCATCATTATTACTTTCATCATCATCATCACTACTATCACCATCATCATCATCATCACTACTATCATCATTAGCCCCTCTCTCTCTCTAAACCAATCCTACAATCACTAACCAATCCCTTTACAATCACCAATTATACAAGGTCCACCAATCACTAGAGAGCAGGGGTAGTGAGGGAGGTGGGGAGGTGAGGGAGGGGGAGGTGAGGGAGGGGGAGTCTTGAGGGCTTGAAGAGAGAGAGAGAGAGAGAGAGAGAGAGAGAGAGAGAGTATTAAGTTGTCTGGTGGTGTGATATTGCCCAAGAGTAAACAGACAGACAGACAGACAGACAGACAGATCAGTAAGATGGATGGATCGTCTATTGAGTTACGACACTTCCGCAAGACAAGAGGTTTCGAACCCTAGTTGCCTCGCCTTCATCCTGAGTCGCTACACGTCAGCCCAAACACGGCTACAACACACCTAATATAGACAACGCAACACAATACACAACACTTCCGGTATATCAACATTGTGTTTACCTATATGTTACTGTACCTGACATAACATAGAGGTGAGGAATGTTTAGGTGCAGTTCGGAATGATTCGAAGCTGATCCGAATAACAGGGAAACAATTTGAAACAGTATGAAGGAAAATGAAATTGTTTAGAAATTCGACACGGGGACCGAAGCTGTTTCAAACGACTAAGAAAAGTTCGAAACAGATTAAAACAATTCGATATAGTTTGAAGAAGTTTTGAAACGATATAAAAAAAAAAGTTTTCCAATAGCTGTATTTAGTTTGAGACCTTCTGGAGGCATTTGGAGAAGAGTTTATAGAGGCTGAGGGAGAGATACGACTTGGGGTTCACTTTTAGAGTCGAAGCTTCAGGGTTCACGAGTAAAGGTTCGCCATTTGGGCAGCTTGGAGATAGAGATTCCATTTAGGAGGGGCGCTAACGACCACTAGTTAGTCTCTCTCTCTCTCTCTCTCTCTCTCTCTCTCTCTCTCTCTCTCTCTCTCTCTCTCTCACACACACACAGTTAGTAGTTGTGTACATCTGAGGCAGTAATTGATGGCGTGTGTTAGTCAATGAGGTGGTTGAATCCTTGATTTATGAATGACGGAGCACCTCGCCTTTCTAATGACTCTACTAACTACTACTACTGTAACTATGACTAAACCACCGCTAATAGATCACTACTGTCAGTTGTGAACGACGGTTAGTAAGTTTATTGGTAAGACTGAATTACAGAGAGAGAGAGAGAGAGAGAGAGAGAGAGAGAGAGAGAGAGAGAGAGAGAGAGAGAGAGAGAGAGAGAGAGAGTCCTCAAAGGAGAATAAAAGACGTAATAACACAACCTACTTCTGGTGAATGAAGAGGAGGAGGAAGAAGAAGAGAAGAAGCAGAGGAGGAGGAGCAGTAGACGAGGAAGAGGAGAAGGAAGAAACGGAAAAGAAGAGGAGAAGACGAAGAAGAGAAGGAATAGTAGTATTAAAAGAGGAGGTAGAAAAGAAGAAGAAGAAGAAAACCTACAATATATATCAAGAGAGAGAGAGAGAGAGAGAGAGAGAGAGAGAGAGAGAGAGAGGAGTAATAAAGACAAACATTAAGACGGAAAAGAGGAAAGGAAATGAATATTAAAACTAGATTAAGGTATTGTGAGTGATGGCTACCACAACTACCACAACTACTACCACAACTGCTACCACAACTATTACCATTAGTTTATTTTAACGTGGACTCCAGCCTTCTCTAATAGCCACACCTTAGCCACCACTACTACTACAACTACTCCTACCACAACTACCATTACCACCACAACTACTACCACAACTACCACTACCACAACCACTACTACCACTATCACAAGACCATCAAGCAGAAGAGATGGAGGAACACGTTGCTAATTAAATACCTCCCAGGTACTGATCTCACCTGAGTTGAATAGTAGAATGATGGTGGAGCAGGAGGAGGAGAGGAAGAGGAGGAGGAGAGGAAGAGGAGGAGGAAGGGGGAGAGGAAGAGGAGGAGGAAGGGAAGAGGAGGAGGAAGGGGGAGAGGAAGAGGAGGAGGAAGGGAAGAGGAGGAGGAAGGGAAGATGAGTAGGGTTTGTTTAGAAAGTGGGAAGAGAATGAGTGAGAAGAGGAGGAGGAGAAGAAGAGAAGAGAGAAAGAGATAGAGAGAGGGAGAAGAAGAACGAGGAGGAGGAGGAGGGAAGAGAGGGGGGAAGAGGGGGGGGGGGAAGATACCTTGGCAGCGACGAGGGTTGAGTAGGGTGTGGGAGAGGAACAGGAGGGGGGGGGGTGGAGGAGGCTGTGGGGGAGGGAGGGAGGGAGGGAGGGAGGGAGGGAGAGGGAGAGAGGGAGAGAGGAGAGAGAGAGATAGAGAGAGGGGCAGGCAGGCAGGGAGGGCATCAGCCGAGAGCACCCAGCAGCCATCATTTCTGTTGAGGTTGTGGTGGTGTACGCACAAGGTATCTCCCTCAGTCAGCCTCCACTCACCGTCCACCTGCCCACACCACCTTGCCCCCTCCTCACTCCCCCCCCCCCCACACCCCCACGTCATGTAAGCTAACCCCACAGTGTAGTGAATAGTGTGGTAGAGAGTGTGGTGGTGACAACAGTATGGCGGTGTATATATGTACGTATGTGGCATTATAGTGTACAGAAAAAAATACCTCCATATGTGTACCTGTGTATAGATTCCTGTGTATTAACTACTAAGTGAAGTGTATAAGGCATCAGGTGTATTCTCCGCTGAGTTGGACGGACACACGGACGGACGGACGGACATCCCCCTTCGCTATACTGAGGTGAGTTTTAATAGTTTATGTTTACTTAACCTTGATGGTGATGGTGATGATGGTGATGATGATGATGATGATGGTGATGATGGTGATGATGATGGTGGTGGTACTGGCAGGTGAAGAAGAGGTGTGTGTGTGTGAGTGTAGTTGTGGAGTTACGGGTCACGGTTCCCTTCATACCACAACCACCTGGCTTTCTCGCTACCTACCACCACTATCTACCACAATCTTGACCCCTTACCTACCTACCTACCACCATCTGGACCCTTTACTATCACCATCTGAGGCCCCTTACACCTCACCCACTCACCTGTAGACGCGACCTTGAGCCACCTGTAAGGGGGACTGGCTTGAGACCACACACACACACACACACACACACACACACACACACACACACAACACACACACACACATACACACGCACACACACACACACATATATTATTATCATTATTATTATTAGTAGTAGTAGTATCCCACACAACATAACACAGCAACACACAGCACTAAACACAGCAACACACAGCACTAAACACAGCACTAAACACAGCACTAAACACAGCAACACACAGCACTAAACACAGCAACACACAGCACTAAACACAGCAACACACAGCACTAAACACAGCAAAACACAGCACTAAACACAGCACTAAACACAGCAACACACAGCACTAAACACAGCAACACACAGCACTAAACACAGCAACACACAGCACTAAACACAGCAACACACAGCACTAAACACAGCAACACAGCACTAAACACAGCAACACACAGCACTAAACACAGCAACACACAGCACTATCACAGCAACACACAGCACTAAACACAGCACTAAACACAGCAACACACAGCACTAAACACAGCAACACACAGCACTAAACACAGCAACACACAGCACTAAACACAGCACTAAACACAGCAACACACAGCACTAAACACAGCAACACACAGCACTAAACACAGCAACACACAGCACTAAACACAGCAACACACAGCACTAAACACAGCAACACAGCACTAAACACAGCAACACACAGCACTAAACACAGCAACACACAGCACTAAACACAGCAACACACAGCACTACACAGAACACAGCAACACACAGCACTAAACACAGCAACACACAGCACTAAACACAGCAACACAGCACTAAACACAGCAACACACAGCACTAAACACAGCAACACACAGCACTATCACACAACACAGCACACACAGACACAGCACTAAACACAGCAACACACAGCACTAAACAAACCACTATCACAGCAACACACAGCACTAAACACAGCAACACACAGCACTAAACACAGCAAAACACAGCACTAAACACAGCAACACACAGCACTAAACACAGCAACACACAGCACTAAACACAGCAACACACAGCACTAAAACGCAACAGCACTAAACACAGCAACACAGCACTAACACAGCAACACACACAACAGCAACACAGCACTAACACAGCAACACACAGCACTAAACACAGCACACACAGCACTAAACACAGCAACACACAGCACTATCACAGCAACACACAGCACTAAACACAGCAACACACAGCACTAAACACAGCAACACACAGCAACACAGCAACACACAGCACTAAACACAGCAACACACAGCACTAAACACAGCACTAAACACAGCAACACACAGCAACACACAGCACTATCACAGCAACACACAGCACTAAACACAGCAACACAGCACTAAACACAGCAACACACAGCACTAAACACAGCAACACACAGCACTAAACACAGCAACACACAGCACTAAACACAGCAACACACAGCACTAAACACAGCAACACACAGCACTAAACACAGCAACACACAGCACTAAACACAGCAACACACAGCACTAAACACAGCAACACACAGCACTAAACACAGCACAAACACACAAAACAACACAGCACTAAACACAGCAACACACAGCACTAAACACAGCAACACACAGCACTAAACACAGCAACACACAGCACTAAACACAGCAACACACAGCACTAAAACAAAGAAATAAACAAAACACAGCACTAAACACAGCAACACACAGCACTAAACACAGCAACACACAGCACTAAACACAGCAACACACAGCACTATCACAGCAACACACAGCACTAAACACAGCAACACACAGCACTAAACACAGCAACACACAGCACTAAACACAGCAACACACAGCACTAAACACAGCAACACACAGCACTATCACAGCAACACACAGCACTAAACACAGCAACACACAGCACTAAACACAGCAACACACAGCACTAAACACAGCAACACACAGCACTAAACACAGCAACACACAGCACTAAACACAGCAACACACAGCACTAAACACAGCAACACACAGCACTAAACACAGCAACACACAGCACTAAACACAGCAACACACAGCACTAAACACAGCAACACACAGCACTAAACACCACAGCAACACACAGCACTAAACACAGCAACACACAGCACTAAACACAGCAACACACAGCACTAAACACAGCAACACACAGCACTAAACATGGACAGGTAAGAAAAACACAAGAGATATTTTTGAGTTTAACCTTTGAAGTGACGGTAACACCAACCCCCCCCCCCCACATCATTCCTTCCTATGTGGGAGAGTTGTGGGGTGTGGGGGAGTAGTGGGGAGGGTGTGGGGAAGGTTGTGGGGTGTGGGGGAGTAGTGGGGAGGTTGTGGGTGTGTGGAGGTGGAGGAAGATTGTGGGGAGGGAGGAGTGAGGTAGGGAGGGGAGGGAGGGGGTGTGATGAGAGGAGGTGGGGGAGGGGGGTGATGAGGGAAGGTGGGGAGGGAGGGGGTGTGATGAGAGGAGGTGGGGGAGGGAGGGGGGTGTGATGAGAGGAGGTGGGGGAGGGAGGGGGTGTGATGAGGGAAGGTGGGGGAGGGAGGGGGTGTGATGAGGGAAGGTGGGGGAGGGAGGGGGGTGTGATGAGGGAAGGTGGGGGAGGGAGGGGGTGGTTAATGGAGGAGGGGAAGTGGGAAGGGATGGGGAGGGTGTGTGTGTGTGTGTGTGTGTGTGTGTGTGTGTGTGTGTGTGTGTGTCCCATAGGCATAATGGAATACATAGCAATTTCACACACATACACACACACACACACAGTTAATGTCTCCTGTACACACATACATGTACACATTGGCTCAAAAGATATTGGTACCTAATGATGATGATGATGATGATGATGAGAAACAACAACAACAACAGTGACAACATCCGGGACCTAGAGAGAGAGAGAGAGAGAGAGAGAGAGAGAGAGAGAGAGAGAGAGAGAGAGATCATGACACTATACGGACCATCTCACACCTTGCTACAGTTCCGGGTCTCTCTCTCTCTCTCTCTCTCTCTCTCTCTCTCTCTCCCCGGGTGGTACAGAGGTGTCACTCCCGGATCTTAACGTCTACGGGAACACTGGTTCGACTCCACTTGTTGTAGGAATGTTAATGACCCGCCCTCGAATGATGATGGTGATGACCCCGTGTGGTGATGATGATGACGACCCCGTGTGGTGATGATGATGACGACCCCGTGTAGTGGTGATGATGATGATGATGATGACGACCCCGTGTGGTGATGATGATGACCCCGTGTGGTGATGATGATGACGACCCCGTGTGGTGATGATGATGACGACCCCGTGTAGTGGTGATGATGATGATGATGATGACGACCCCGTGTGGTGATGATGATGATGATGATGATGATGATGATGATGACCCCGTGTGGTGATGATGATGATGACCCCGTGTGTTGATGGTGATGATGATGATGACGACCCCGTGTGGTGATGATGATGATGACCCTCGAGTGATGACCCCGTGTAGTGGTGATGATGATGAAAATGGTGATGATAATGATGACCCCGTGTGGTGATGATGATGACCCCGTGTGGTGATGATGATGACGACCCCGTGTGGTGATGATGATGACGACCCCGTGTAGTGGTGATGATGATGATGATGATGACGACCCCGTGTGGTGATGATGATGATGATGATGATGACCCCGTGTGGTGATGATGATGATGACCCCGTGTGTTGATGGTGATGATGATGATGACGACCCCGTGTGGTGATGATGATGATGACCCTCGAGTGATGACCCCGTGTGGTGATGGTGATGAAAATGGTGATGATAATGATGACCCCGTGTGGTGATGATGATGATGACCCCGTGTGTTGATGGTGATGATGATGATGACGACCCCGTGTGGTGATGATGATGATGACCCTCGAGTGATGACCCCGTGTGGTGATGATGATGATGATGATGATGATGACGACCCCGTGTGGTGATGATGATGATGACCCCGTGTGTTGATGGTGATGATGATGATGACGACCCCGTGTGGTGATGATGATGATGACCCTCGAGTGATGACCCCGTGTGGTGATGGTGATGAAAATGGTGATGATAATGATGACCCCGTGTGGTGGTGATGATGATGATGACCCTCGAGTGATGACCCCGTGTGGTGATGATGGTGATGACCCCGTGTCTGGTAATGACAATAAATATTTAATCTCGATAGGAGAGAGATAGAGAAGGTGGAAAGGAGGAAGGGGAGGAAGGAAGGAAGGAAGGAAGGAAGGAAGGAAGGAAGGAAGAAGGAAGGAAGGAAAGGAAGGAATGAAGGAAAGAGAGCCAACTAGGGAACATCACCAGGTCTAGTCCACACCCTCCTAAGCCCTTTTCCATCCCTTCCCAGCTCCCCTCTCAGCCCCTTCTAACACGCCCTAGTCTCCTTTCCAGCCCCGCAAAGACCTTTCAGCCTTTCCCAGAGCCCCCCCCCCCCCATCCCTCCCCTCCCCTCCCCCCACACATAACATTCCAGACTGACTAAGTAGTTTCCATGGTTCCAGTCGCCAGCTCCACCCTACCCCCACCCACACCAAGTAGCCACCCCTCCACACCCCCCCCCCTCCCCCTCCCGGAACATCGTGTGTGTGTGTGTGTGTGTGTGTGGTGTGGAAAGCTGCTGGTTGGATTCCACAGTGACAGGTAAGAGAGAATAAAGAAGTGTCAAGAATTAATTACCTAAGGTACACGTCAACCAAGACAGACAGACATCCGCCTCTCTCGCCCTCACCCGTAGATCACCACCACCGTCACCACCACCATCGTCACCACCACCACCATCGTCGTCACTACCGTCACCACCACCACCGTCACTACGGTCACCACCACCACCGTCACCACCACCATCGTCACCACCACCACCATCGTCACCACCACCGTCACCACCACCACCACCGTCACCACCACCGTCACCACCACCACCGTCACCACCACCACCACTATCGTCACCACCACCACCACCATCGTCATCACCACCGTCACGACCACCACCGTCACTACCGTCACCACCACCACCGTCACCATCGTCACCACCACCACCACCACCACCATCACCACCACCAACGTCACCACCGCCACCATCACCCACCCGTGATATACATAACATCAATGAGTAGTGTACAGTGTGTGTATGTGTATGTGTGTATGTATGTGTGTATGTGTGTGTGTGTGTGCTTTCCCTGGACTGAGTGAGTCACCCCTCGTCAACCACCCTGCGTAATGGCGACCTACACAGTTGCTAAGTACACCGTTATCCTCACTCAAATCTTCCTCCCTACCTCTCACCCAGATCACCAATCATCAGTGGCCAATCTACCAATGGAACAGGTAGTACAGGTAGATAATTAATTGAGCAGGTAGGAGTGATATGGTCAGGTGGTGTGAGAATGGCATGTTCGATATCTCCCACACTACATTTTCTACCACATTCCTTGGGGTTGCCCACTGGAACTACGCCGGTATGTGTGTGTGTGTGTGTGTGTGTGTGTGTGTGTGTGTGTGTGTGTGTGTGTGAGTAACACCTGCAATACACCTACACCTTCTACACTTGTATAAAGTAAAGGCGATTGTTGTATTACATTTGGTCTTAATTGTTAGAGAGAGAGAGAGAGAGAGAGAGAGAGAGAGAGAGAGAGAGAGAGAGAGAGAGAGAGAGAGAGAGAGAGAGAGAGAGAGAGAGTTACTGACTGAGGAAATAAGTGACTGACTTACTGAGGAAATGAGTGACTGACTGACTGAGGAAATGAGTGACTGAGTGACTGAGGAAATAAGTGACTAATGAAATGAGTAACTAGGGCAAGTGGGTGAGTGCCGTGAGTAACTAGGGCAAGTGGGTGAGTGCCGTGAGTAACTAGGGCAAGTGGGTGAGTGCCGTGAGTAACTAGGGTGGGTGAGTGCCGTGGGTAACTAGGGCAAGTGGGTGAGTACCGTGAGTAACTAGGGTGGGTGAGTGCCGTGGGTAACTAGGGTGGGTGAGTGCCGTGGGTAACTAGGGCAAGTGGGTGAGTACAGTGAGTAACTAGGGTGGGTGAATGCCGTGAGTAACTAGGGTGGGTGAGTGCCAGTGAGTAACTAGGGTGGGTGACTGCCATGTACGCGTAGGTATGTTAATGGCTCTCGGTGACGCCATTAACCAACCCTGGGTGATTGTGGCGCGGATTTCACCTTACTTTATACCTGCGGGTTGGTTAATGTACTTACGGCCTTCTACTACTACTACTACTACTACTACTACTACTACTACTACTACTACTACTACTATCATCATCACCACCACCACTACTTTTTTTTTTTTTTTTTTTTTTATTACGTGGCCTCCAGCCTCCCCCAATAGCCACACCTTCGCCACCATTTAATTACCTTAATATTAAAGATCCTAATACATAAGTAGCTATCCTATCTGTGTTGAATTAGTTGAGCCGCAGATCTATGCGGCATTCAGTGACAGTAGCCTCAAAGTCAATATCTGCAGCAGTTGTCGGAGTTGGGGCAGAAGCTCTCGTTCCCCTGAGGCAGAGCAAAGCCGACCGAAGGAGAGAGAAAGACAGTCGACATCTCATCCAGGCTGTAACACAACTTCTGGGCTGCTGCTTCTGTTCGGAGATCAACTCCGCGAGTCTGGCGTAGAAACATCTTGCACTTGGTCCCATCCCACCAGAGGTTGTGAACACTAGAGGAGTGAAGCTGCCTTGATCAACGTTTTGAATTCTCTCCCCATATGCCCTTCTCTTGTCGTTCTCGTTCCTCCTATGTGCAGCATCGAGAGCTAGGTTATGGTGACATGCGGCCATGGGATCAAAAATCCTGATGTCGAAGAAAGCTCGCTGTCCCCGCGTCCAGAATCCTCGAGCACTGACGTCCACACGGGCTTCGTTAGATGTGTTTGAAGTCCTATGTTGGAAGATCTCACCATCCTATGGAAGGAGGGTAGGTTCTACCATGACATCCCGGCAGATTTCCTTCAACATATTTACTGTGAGATCCCTTACCTCGTCATGCCTCATGCATATGAAGCCCCCCTTCTTGCACACCATGGCGTGATCGCCTTCATAGGAAGAGCCACACACGCATTGGGAGGGCAAACCTTCTACTGGCCGACCGTACCTTAGAGCAATGGCATCTGTAAATTCTTGTTTATTAAGACTGAAACCATTTGCCCTTATCGGTAACGTAGTTAACCAGTTCGAGGCGCCCACCTCCTGCGCTATAGCTACTTTTTTTTTCAAATTTTCTGGAACCTGCAGCAATAGTTGCTGCAACTTATCATTTTGGCAGTGCTGTCGATCTGTCGTAATGGACCTACGAATCTTATTTACCTCGCTGGTATCCACTTCCCCTGTTGCATTCTGGGCTATTATGTGGTCTGTGAGGGCTGCGGTGAGCTTAAGTGAATTTTGATGTTCAGTGGCAGCAATCTCCTCTGGATTTGTTAGTCCCATGCCTCCCAGTCTTGATGGAAGTGCAAGAAGTGCTCTTTCTGCTGGGGTTAAGTCAGGGTGTTTCACTAATTTGGGAATGAACTTGACACTGATAGCTTCTTCCAGAGGTTGGAGGAGGGGTCCGATATCAGGGATGGTACGCATCAGGTAGTTCCAGCGATGCTTGACTCCATGGGTGAATGCTGCAAAGGCCGCATGTGGCTCTGTGTTAGCAATCTCAGACAGAGCTTGGATTTCACTAACCCACTCATTCACCTTTCCCGCCAAGTACTCGGTCTTGAAGTCCGTAGTGCCAATTACTGCGCCTAGATGTCTTTGGCCGTCCTTAGTTATTTTGACCTCACTTCCGCCAAAAACCTCCAATGCCCGTGCTACTACTACTACTACTACTACTACTACTACTACTTTTTTTTTTTTTTTTTTTTTTTTTTTTTTTTTTTTTTTTAGAACGTGGCCTCCAGCCTCCCCCAATAGCCACACCTTCGCCACCATTTATTTACCTTAATATTAAATACCCTAATACATAATAAGCTATCCTATCTGTGTTAAATTAGTTGAGCCGCAGATCTAGGCGGCATTCAGTGACTGTAGCCTCATAGTCAATATCTGCAGCAGTTGTCGAAGTAGGGGTAGAAGCTCTCGTTCCCCTACTACTACTACTACTACTACTACTACTACCACCACCACCACCACCACCACTACTACTACTACCACTACTGCTACTACTACCACTACTGCTACTACTACCACTACTGCTACTATCATCTACCACCACCACCACTACTACTACTACTACTACTACTATTACTACTACCATCGCTCATTACCCCACCAATACAGACGCCACACTACCACCCGACAGACGTTCACACTACCACCCGACAGACGCCACACTACCACCCGACAGACGCCACACTACCACCCGACAGACGTTCACACTACCACCCGACAGACGCCACAAAGACGCGCCAATGACGTAGTTTCCCGCACCACAACAATAAGGACCCTTGTGGCTAGTGTGAATGATCGTCTAGGACTCATAGGGTTCCTACAGGACTCATAAGGCCCCCACTACACAATCCAACACTTAGTCTGTCTGTGTGTAATGTTTCCCTTGAGACACACACAACACCGTGCGACCAGAAGGGGTGAGGGAGAGGGAAGGAGAGGGAGGGAGAGGGAAGGAGAGGGAGGGAGAGGGAGTTATATTTAGGTGTGTGGGAGAGAGGGAGGAAGGAAGGTTATTTTTAAATGTGTAGGAAAAGAGAGAGAGAGAGAGGTAGGGGTGTGTGTGTGTGTGTGTGTGTGTGTGTGTGTGTGTGTGTGTGTGTGTGTGTGTGTGTGTGTGTGAGAGATGTTTATAAACTAAAAATTACAACCACAACAATAACAACACCAACAACAACAGGTGAAGGTAAGATAACATGTTTACTAACGAGTTTAATTAAGGAAACACAACAGGTATATACTGCACAGGTAACGTATTGATCAGGTGATAAGGTAACGAGCCTCAGCCAGGTAACCTAAGCGTTAATTAACACAACTAACACCATAATTAAACAAATTAGATAATACCAACATTAACTTCGTAAACATTCTCAAATAAAACACAAATTATTTAACAATTACGAACATATTGTAAGCCTCATGGCCCGACAATGTACTTGACCATCTTCACTCCGTCAACTGTAACGTTAGGTACCTGTTTACACCTGGGTGGACTGTGAGGTGCCTCGGGGATCGAACCAACGACCTACAGGATTGGAAGCGAGTACTGTAGTTAAGGTGTAATTGGGTCTTAAACAGATATATTTTAATCACATTTAAAGAAGAAATAACTGGTACTAAGTAAAGGTATCTAGTTACGGTAGAGTCTCAGTGTTAAGTGAAGGTATCTAGTTACGGTAGAGTCTCAGTGTTAAGTGAAGGTATCTAGTTAAGGTAGAGTCTCAGTGTTAAGTGAAGGTATCTAGTTAAGGTAGAGTCTCAGTGTTAAGTGAAGGTATCTAGTTAAGGTAGAGTCTCAGTGTTAAGTGAAGGTATCTAGTTAAGGTAGAGTCTCAGTGTTAAGTGAAGGTATCTAGTTAAGGTAGAGTCTCAGTGTTAAGTGAAGGTATCTAGTTAAGGTAGAGTCTCAGTGTTAAGTGAAGGTATCTAGTTAAGGTAGAGTCTCAGTGTTAAGTAAAGGTATCTAGTTAAGGTAGAGTCTCAGTGTTAAGTAAAGGTATCTAGTTAAGGTAGAGTCTCAGTGTTAAGTGAAGGTATCTAGTTAAGGTAGAGTCTCAGTGTTAAGTGAAGGTATCTAGTTAAGGTAGAGTCTCAGTGTTAAGTAAAGGTATCTAGTTAAGGTAGAGTCTCAGTGTTAAGTGAAGGTATCTAGTTAAGGTAGAGTCTCAGTGTTAAGTGAAGGTATCTATTTACGGTAAAGTCTCAGTGTTAAGTAAAGGTATCTAGTTAAGGTAGAGTCTCAGTGTTAAGTGAAGGTATCTAGTTAAGGTAGAGTCTCAGTGTTAAGTGAAGGTATCTAGTTAAGGTAGAGTCTCAGTGTTAAGTGAAGGTATCTAGTTAAGGTAGAGTCTCAGTGTTAAGTGAAGGTATCTAGTTAAGGTAGAGTCTCAGTGTTAAGTAAAGGTATCTAGTTAAGGTAGAGTCTCAGTGTTAAGTGAAGGTATCTAGTTAAGGTAGAGTCTCAGTGTTAAGTGAAGGTATCTAGTTAAGGTAGAGTCTCAGTGTTAAGTAAAGGTATCTAGTTAAGGTAGAGTCTCAGTGTTAAGTGAAGGTATCTAGTTAAGGTAGAGTCTCAGTGTTAAGTGAAGGTATCTAGTTAAGGTAGAGTCTCAGTGTTAAGTAAAGGTATCTAGTTAAGGTAGAGTCTCAGTGTTAAGTGAAGGTATCTAGTTAAGGTAGAGTCTCAGTGTTAAGTAAAGGTATCTAGTTAAGGTAGAGTCTCAGTGTTAATATACTCTCCACACTGATACTAACCTAACCTAACTGGTGAGAGTCTATCGTCTTTAGTCAAGCAACATTCCCTCATCATACACTCAGGCTCACCCTCATCGTACGACCTCTAAGCGGACGTGGTCACTCGGGTCGACACGTACAGCTCTCAACACACAGACATGACCTCTCTCTATACCTCCTTACAGCTCACCAAACCTCATTTAATCGAGGCAATTTCACTCCCATAAAACATCCTTTTCACGTTTCCAATTCCCTCTCAAATAGGATCTTTTCTCTCCTACTTTTGTCCTTTTGTCGCTTGGAAAATTTTGGGGCGTTCTTAAGGGTAGGTATCTCCTAATGTTTATATTGTTTTGATCTCTCTCTCTCTCTCTCTCTCTCTCTCTCTCTCTCTCTCTCTCTCTCTCTCTCTCTCTCAGTAAAAACACTAACCACGTGAGGAATATTTCTGGTATATCTCACCGTAACATCTCGGCAGCAGGCACCTCACTGCTTCCTACCTAGACTGAGACACACACATTCTGTATATATCCCACCGTGAGAAATATTGGCAGTATGTCTTTATATATGTGACTCTCGCCCGTGATATATGTGACTTTTATATATATGTGATTATATATAGATAGATATACCTGTTATTTTGTTTGTACCTGTAGTTATAACTTGTACCTGTAGTTATAACTTGTACCTGTAGTTATAACTTGTACCTGTAGTTATAACTTGTACCTGTAGTTATGTTTGTACCTGTACCAACTCCTTCATCTGTGCACGTAAACAAGAGACCTGTATTGACGTCATCATTCCCATTAATCATTGACGTCATCATTCCAATAATTCGTACACAACACCAGAAGAGATCAAGTCAAGTCATAAAATAAACTGGATATATTCTTGTTCCTCGTTACTGTCAGCTCGCCCACATGACCTCTGCTGTCAGCCGCCCCCACGACATCTCCTGACACTCGCCCAAATGATCTCTGCTGACATTCGCGCCCATGATCTCTGCTGATACTCGCGCCCATGACCTCTGCTGACATTCGCGCCCATGATCTCTGCTGACACTCGCACCCATGACCTCTACTGACACTCGCGCCCATGACCTCTTCTGACACTTGCCCTATGACCTCTGCCCGATAAACTAGCCCCTCCGGGGCAATAAAAAAAAAATCTACCCCAGACGACCTTTGCTGACATTCACCGCTACGACCTCTGCTGACACTCACCCTATGACTCTGCTGACACTAGATGGGTGTCAGGAGGGAGGTAAAACAAGGTCGCCCACTCGTTCATTAAATCAGAAGTGCCAACGTGGGACCTCAGCCACGCCCATGCCACGCCAGCTTAGGGTAGAGGGAGGGGGAGAGAGGGAGGTAGGGGAGGGGGAGAGAGGGAGGTAGGGGAGGGTGAGAGAGGGAGGTAGGGGAGGGGGAGAGAGGGAGGTTGGGGAGGGGAGAGAGGGAGGTAGGGGAGGGGAGAGAGGGAGGTAGGGGAGGGTGAGAGAGGGAGGTAGGGGAGGGGGAGAGAGGGAGGTAGGGGAGGGGGAGAGAGGGAGGTAGGGGAGGGTGAGAGAGGGAGGTAGGGGAGGGGGAGAGAGGGAGGTAGGGGAGGGTGAGAGAGGGAGGTAGGGGAGGGTGAGAGAGGGAGGTAGGGGAGGGTGAGAGAGGGAGGTAGGGGAGGGGGAGAGAGGGAGGTAGGGGAGGGTGAGAGAGGGAGGTAGGGGAGGGGGAGAGAGGGAGGTAGGGGAGGGGGAGAGAGGGAGGTAGGGGAGGGGGAGAGAGGGAGGTAGGGGAGGGTGAGAGAGGGAGGTAGGGGAGGGTGAGAGAGGGAGGTAGGGGAGGGGAGAGAGGGAGGTAGGGGAGGGGGAGAGAGGGAGGTAGGGGAGGGGAGAGAGGGAGGTAGGGGAGGGGGAGAGAGGGAGGTAGGGAGGGGGAGAGAGGGAGGTAGGGGAGGGGGGAGAGAGGGAGGTAGGGGAGGGGGAGAGAGGGAGGTAGGGGAGGGGGAGAGAGGGAGGTAGGGGAGGGGGAGAGAGGGAGGTAGGGGAGGGGGAGAGAGGGAGGTAGGGGAGGGGGAGAGAGGGAGGTAGGGGAGGGGGAGAGAGGGAGGTAGGGGAGGGGGAGAGAGGGAGGTAGGGGAGGGGGAGAGAGGGAGGTAGGGGAGGGGGAGAGAGGGAGGTAGGGGAGGGGAGAGAGGGAGGTAGGGGAGGGGGAGAGAGGGAGGTAGGGGAGGGGGAGAGAGGGAGGTAGGGGAGGGGAGAGAGGGAGGTAGGGGAGGGGGAGATAAGGTGTAGGTAGAGGGAGGGGGAGAGAGGGAGAGAGACAGACAGAGAATGTCCTTGTGAATGTCTGAGTGGGAGTAGGCTAATGGGGCGTTGGGTCCTGAGGGAAGACATAACGGAGCATTGAGAGAGAGAGAGAGAGAGAGAGAGAGAGAGAGAGAGAGAGAGAGAGAGAGAGAGAGAGAGAGAGAGAGAGAGAGAGAGTTGTCATACCATCATCATTTACCACCCAGCTTACCATAATAAACCACCTAAAACCTGCCCTAACTAACCTAACTGATACGGATTTCATCTAAGCGACCGACTAACACACACACACACACACACACACACACACTAAAAAATACTCAATTTTTGTTCTCCCTTCACAATAATTTACTGTACCTCCCATAATTAAACCAAAACACAAAATAATGATAAAAAAATAAAAATAAACTCGTCTCAAAGAATAAATTAAACCAAAACGTGTCTTAAAGAATAAACATAAGAAACTGTTATATAAAGATGGTGCTATGTAATGTTTTCTTCAAGATAAACCGGAAATAACTCTTAGGCATGGATTTATTTCCGGGTCAGGCAGTAGTATTAGGGGGAAGGACTGGTCGTGTCTGTTCCATCTAATCTATCTAGCTGTTCGAGTTATGTCCGTAGGAAATTATGACATAGAAAGAGGATACTACACACACACACACACACACGCACACACACACGCACACACACACGCACACACACACACACACACACACACACACACACACACACACACACACACACACACACGATAATAAAACAATATCAATGAGAAAACAAATGTGTAGACTGAATTATGTAAAGAAACAAATAAATTAATAAGTAACAGAACATCTTACGAAACTTCAGTGAGAGGATAAAATATTTCTTACATCACAACAATAGCAACAACAACAACAACAACAACAACAACAACAACAACAACAACAGTAATAATAATAATAATAATAATAATAATAATTGTGACACATCTCTTAATTATCCCAGTGTGTGTGTGTGTGTGTGTGTGTGTGTGTGTGTGTGTGTTCCGGCTTACCGTCATATTAGCTAGAATTAATTGAGGTTAGGTTAGGTTAGGTTAGGTTAGGTTAGGTTAGGTTAGGTTAAGTGTACTGGATAGACAGAGATAGAGACAAGGGAAGGAAAGGGGATGAGGAGGTAGAAGAAGAAGATGGAGTAAGGACAGAAGATTAGGAGGAGGAGGAGGAAGAGGAGGAGGAAGAGGGGGAGGAAGAAGAGGAGGAGGAGTCACCACCAGCAAACACCCCCAGCTGACAGAGAGAAACTTAACAGCCCCTCCCCTCCCCTCCTCTCCCCTCCCCTCCCTTCCCCTCCCCTCCTCTCCCCTCCTCCTCCCTTCATCCCCCACCCCTCACAACACCCTCCCCTCCCTAGGAACGCGGCCAACACACACACACACACACACACACACACACACACACACACACACACACACACACACACACATGCGTTGTTGAGGTTTTAAACACTTGTGTACTTAGCGTGCCTGACATACCTGAGGTGACCACAGGTATGTTACCAGGTGGAACTGTTTCTCGTCGTCATCGTCATCATTACCACCAGAGGGCCACACACACACACACACATACACACACATACTGCCAGTTAACGTACACACACACACACACACACACACAGTACCAAGCACCACCTCCCTCCTCCTCCTCCTCTCTCTCGTTACCTTCAAGTTTTACCTGATGTGTCGACCTTGAAGTAACCTTGTTTGAACTTACTATTATGAACTTAGCCTAACCAAACCTAACCTACCCTTAATTTAACCTAACCTATTCTTACCTAACCTAACCTAACCAAACCTAACCTACCCTTGATCTAACCTAACCTAACCTAACCTACCCTTAATTTAACCTAACCTATTCTTACTTAACCTAACCTAACCTAACCAAACAGACAGACAGACTGACAGAAAGTGTGAATGGATGAGGATGAAGAAGAGAATATTTCTCTCTCTCTCTCTCTCTCTCTCTCTCTCTCTCTCTCTTTCTCTCTCTCTCTCTCTCTCGTGGCACACATGGTGGGTAAAAGCCGATGGTGGCTCACATACTGTAATTATGACCTCACAACCCCTCCTAATTACCTCACAACCTCTTAATTACCTCACAGTACCTCACAGCCTCTTCTAATTACCTCACAACCTCCTGATTACCTCACAACCTCTTGATTACCTCACAACCTCTTAATTACCTCACAACCTCTTCTAATTACCTCAAAACCTCTTCTAATTACCTCACAACCTCTTAATTACCTCACAACCTCTCCTAATTACCTCACAACCTCTTGATTACCTCACAACCTCTTAATTACCTCACAACCTCTTCTAATTACCTCACAACCTCCTGATTACCTCACAACCTCCTGATTACCTCACAACCTCTTGATTACCTCACAACCTCTTCTAATTACCTCAAAACCTCTTCTAATTACCTCACAACCTCTTAATTACCTCACAACCTCTTAATTACCTCACAACCTCTTCTAATTACCTCACAACCTCCTGATTACCTCACAACCTCCTGATTACCTCACAACCTCCTGATTACCTCACAACCTCTTGATTACCTCACAACCTCTTAATTACCTCACAGAACCTCACTACCTCTACTAATTATCTCACAATGGCGTGTAAGAAGTGAGGAAGGAGGAGTGGCGAGTGGAACAAGTGGCGAGTGATGAGTAAAACAAGTGGCGAGTGACGAGTAAAACAAGTGGCGAGTGACGAATTGCTACAATGTGTCTCCCTAACCCAGTGGTGACGCAGAAAGGCCTTAGTTATTTCTCATCAGGTTGAAAGTTTGTGTGTGTGTGTGTGTGTGTGTGTGTGTGTGTGTGCCGCTGCTCCTGGGGGCCTTGTCTCCTCCGCATACACACACACCCTCACTCAGGCAGGCAGAGGTAGTCAGTGTTGCTCCAGCTGCCGTTGTGATCACACACACTCCCCGGCAGCTCTCGTGGTCACTACACCCTGGACATTGTCTCAGCTGGACACACGATCAGAGCTGCGTTTTACAAGTGTCGTGGCTCCGTGATGCCCAACAGTGATCTACTTGTGTTACAGTGCCGTACAGTGCCTCACTCCCAATACATGATGGCCATTAATGGACATATTATTAAGTTTTTTCTTGATAGTGAGTGTAAGAGTCACGGGAGGTGGCAGTAGACGACCCAGCGAGGAGAGTGTGTGGTAGAGGAGTCGACTTTACAGTTAGACGAGCAAGTGTGTGTGTGTGGTGTAGCAGTAAAGGGGTTTTCATGGTGACACTCAAGCGTTGTGTGACCCACCAGTGCCTCTAACCACCACCATCACCCACACGAGCTCCGAGTCACAGCTCTTAACGTTGTGTGTTAAGCCAAGGTCCTGTGGCCCAGATGAGATAAGCTGCGGTACCTGGCCGCCACAAGCCCGGGCCAACACTCTTCCACAAAAACAAGTCTTGCGCAAAACGGACACACAAACGGACCTCTGAACTGTTCCTTGGAGTGAAAAGTGTACGAGGGATACGAAGGAGAAGAAAGAATTAGACTATTGTTACGTGTGTGTGTGTGAGGCCACTACTCGGCCACACACCTCCACTATGGACACAAAAACTAGTGAAGGTAAGACGAAGCCCCTTTAGGTACGCCGCCTCACGCTGATAGACGCGGCGTACCTTAGGTGTGGTGTATAGTCCCAGGTCGTCACATACTAGGTTGTGACGGAGTGTTTGTTACGTCACACCAGGAAGCCATATATATACTGACTCCTTCCCTTACCTCACCCCCTCACCACACCCTATCAGCATTCTCTAACTTGATAATATTCACCAGAAAAACATGATCCAATGAAGGAATGCTCTCTCTCTCTCTCTCTCTCTCTCTCTCTCTCTCTCTCTCTCTCTCTCTCTCTCTCTCTCTCTCTCTCTAACCTCAAAACTTAAACAAAAATCCTTAAACAAAAAATATCCCTAAAAACTGAAGAAATTTCCCTGATCTAAAATTAACCTGATTTATTCCTACTAAAGGTTAGGGGATTTATATATATATTTTTTTAATCTTGTTATTTTGATTTTTTTTGTCCTGGTCGTTAAGTTAAGGTCGTAGACGCCACTAAACTACGACACTTAACGACCCTTTCTACTCCCTTAACTGTAGCTGTGTAAATTTCATAAGATAATTTAAGTAGTTTTCTTCAATGAGTATAAACCATTTACATTAATTTACCGTTCACACTATAATGGTCTAAATTGTTTACGGTTATTTACAATTATTACAAAGGTGTAAGATATGTACAGTGTATCCATTTACAACTGTTATGATAAAGTCTTCTGGTTTTTCCAATATTTTACAACTTTTTGGTTATCGAGTTTGGTTTGTTCACCTTCCATTTACATTTACGTGGTGATGAGTTTTGTGTAAATGACAGACAGACAGACAGACAGTAATACGGAGAATGAATGAGTACACCCGCATACACACACACACACATACACGCCCGTACATACACATACACGCCCGTACACACACAAACACGCGTACATACACATACTATTCATATAACTGCAAGAGGTTCGTGGTAATACTAATACAAGGAAATGTAAACACACACACACACACACACACACACACACACACACACACACACACACACACACAGTATAGTCAAGTACACAGGAAATACCTCTGAACAGCGCCATCTATTGAGGTCCTCAACTAAGGCGGAATGTACTGTATATAGCTGACAACAACAACAATAATAACAAAAATAATAACAATAACAACGATAATAATAACAACATCAGTAATAATAATAACACTAACAACAATAACAACACCAACAATAATAACAATAATAACAACAATCACCACAACCACCACCGCGTATCTTAAAATAAATTGTATATCTTTGACTTCACCAATATTTTTCCTCCCTCAAACACACAAACACTTTCTGTTGAGCGTTACGACACCTCAGTGAGTTACGGCCTTGAGTGACGCTTGAGTTACGTCAATATCTTGTAGTGTTACGTTACGCTATCACCACCGCCGGCCCGCATCTGTAGTGAAGGGCCTATAGAATGTGTTACGTTACATCATTTTCCAGTTACTTGACATTGTAACAGTTAGCCCTAGTTAACAGTCAGTAGTTCAGTAGTGTTAGGTCATTTTTACCAGTTACTTGACATTGTAACAGTTAGCCCTAGTTAACAGTCAGTAGTTCAGTAGTGTTAGGTCATTTTTACCAGTTACTTGACATTGTATTAATGCAACCTTACTGACTGACTGACTCAATCATTCACTGACTCACTCACTAACTGATTGAATCATCAATTCACTCGCTGACTCACTTATGACTAACCGTGACTCACTCTTGTTTCCGTCTTGGCGTCCCCATTCTTGAGACTCACCGCATGAGTAAGATAATGAAAGAGAGAGAGAGAGGTGTGACTCATTCAATGGTTTGTTTATCTAAAGAGAGGGAGGTCCTTACCCCACCAAGAGTACTCAAGGGGTTACGTACTCGTACTCTCTCTCTCTCTCTCTCTCTCTCTCTCTCTCTCTCTCTCTCTCTCTCTCACCTATAGTTAAGAATGTACAAAAATCAAGGTATGGTGAAATTATAATGACGATGATGATAATAATAATAATAATAATAATAATAATAATAATAATAATAATAATAATAATATCAGTAGAACAATATTAATAGAGAGGGTATTATAATCACGACTAAATATATATGTGTGTGTGTTTGTCTGTCAGGTGTGGTGATGGTGGCTGTCGGCGGCGCTGAAGGTGTGGCGGCTTGGGTGACGGCCGTGGCTATAACGTTGGTGCTGGTGATCGTGTTCCTGGTGTCTTCCGTCCTCAACACCATCTTCCTCGTCATCTTCTTCAGGAGATCTTCACTACGTAGCATCTCCAACAGGTGAGTCAGTTAATTAGGTTCGTTTAGTGGATATCTACTACACACACACACACACACACACACACACACACACACACACACACACACACACACACACACACACACACATATACCTGAGATATAGGGTACAGTGGTAAAGTGGATACAGTTCTCACCTCCTGAGCATAAGAGCATTGGTTCACAGCCAGGGAATCTTTACTCTGCTCAGCTGTCAAGAGGAGTTACCTGACTATACAATTTGGGAAGTGAAGGCTGTCCAGTGCAGTGGCCAATTTGTAAACAACTTATTATTATTTCCCATGTGTATTTATGAACGATTTTTCATCTGTTTACGTATCATATTTTTGTTTTCTTCGTGTCCTCAAAAGCTGTCTGTCTGTCTGTCTGTCTGTCAGTCACTACCACACATTAGCCACAGTGGTTATGGCAGTGTGGTCGAGGTGATCTCAATGAGGTGTATAACGTAATCCAACACTCATGACCGATTATACATTCCATTACTACACATTACGGCAGAATAACGCACGCACGCACACACACACACACACACACACACACACACACACACACACACACACACACACACACACACCATCTGTCCACTATCCCCTGACCATGAAGACAGCTGGTCACGTGGAACTGGACCAGCTGTGTGACAGGTGGAGGTGACTGTGATATATGACCCTGTATCTGTCTACCCATACTCTCTCTCTCTCTCTCTCTCTCTCTTTAACTTGAGACTTAAAAAGGGACTCTAAGGGAATTGAGAGAAAACTGCATAGAGTGGAAAAGAGAGGGAGAGGAGGAAAGAGGAAGGAGGAGGAGAAAAAAGAAGGATGAAGAAGTATATGGGATGAGAGAGAGAGAGAGAGAAGGAAGGAAGTCAGAAAGGAGAAACAGCAACAAGGAGAACACACACACACACACACACACACACACACACACACACACACACACACACACACACACATATCCGGTTCCTTGATGTTATCTTCACAAGTGGTCTAAGATAACAAGATGGTGAGACAAGATCTTAAAGCGACAGGTAAGATCTTAAGATAACAGTTGTGTAAGGGGGGCGGTTAATTAAGGAGCGTGACCATGTTGGGAGGACAGTGCCTGATGTTGTGGCACTGTAAGTTAGTGGCTCTCTCTCCTCCCCTTCATTCTATAGCTAGGTCAAGTGTCCACCAAAGTGATTCAATTAGGTGTGTGTGTGTGTGTGTGTGTGTGTGTGTGTGTGTGTGAACGCCGGTAGAGAACTCACTGGGACGTTCAGGTTAAGAGTGAACGCCATGAGGGAGTAGGGAAAGAGGGAGAGGGGTGTGTAGGAGGGGGGTAGGGAGAGGGAGGTCTAGGAGGGGGGTGTAGAGAGGTAGTGACAATGTTACCAGGCAGTGACTCATACAGGCAGGTAATGGAGGCAACCCGACCTAGACTGATTTGGTTCACTGATATCTTTACCTGCCAGTCATCTCTCCCTCCCCCCTTCCCATCACCCCCACCTCCCTCTCCCCCCCTCCCCTCCCCAAACTGCCAAGACCTTGAGAGGAAATCCAAAGACCACAAGACCAAGAAGAAACCACGACCCAGAAGACCACGAGACCAACAAAAGACCACGAGACCAATAGACCATCTCCGGCCTCCCTCCAAGGACCAGTAATCCCTCTTGAGTCTCACCTGTATAACCAGAGCCTTGTATGGTGGGACACTAATTGATAGTCAGAGGACAGGTGTGTGTTGCTACCTGGTTCATGGAGACATTTGTAACACATATGTCTGTCGTTTACACATACATGCATACATACACGCACGGAAACAAACACACACACACACACACACATCTGCCACACCTTGACTGAAGAATCAATTAGTGACTCTCTTACCTGTGTCTACCTGGAGTCTACCTGTGTCTACTTGTCTCTCTCTTTGTATGTGTTTTTCTATGATTCTTTCTCTCCCCTTGCCCCCCTCCTCCCCCCTCCCCCCCCCCCTGGTCCCGCCCAACCTGTAGGGATGAGTAATGACGCAGATTAAGGGAGGGAGGAGGGGGGGGGGGGCACTCCCTAAACCTAGACATTTTATCCCCTTCCCTGTCTACCTCCCCCTCCCTCTCCTTCCCCCTCCCTCTCATTTGGTCTCTCTTACCTCTCCTCCCTCCCTCTCCTTTCGTTCTATCTCCTCTCACCCCTTCCCCTCCCTCTTTTCCTTCTCCATTTCTTCTCCCCTCCCCTTCCTCTACCTCCTTCACCCTCTCCCCTTCCTCCCCACTCCCTCTCCCCCTCCTCCCCACTCCCTCTCCATCCCGCCATTGTTGGTTTCCGGTGGACATCCATCTCTCTATCCGAGGGTGGCCGTTCCACACCCACCGCCCACCCACACCGCCCATCACTCATTCTCATAAAGCCCACCCACTCCTTTGATTACCCACACACACACACACACACACACACACACACACACACATCACGTAGACACCCATTAGAGATTGGTAAGCGGACAACCCACACCGACTCTTACCTCTGCCCTCTGACGGCCGCTGAGCGAAATACTGAGAGACAGGTGAAGAAAATACCTCTCCCTCCCTCTCCCCTCCTTCTCTACCTCCCTCCCTCCTCTACCTCTCTCCCTCCTTCTCTGCCTCTATCTACCTCCCTTCTTGCCTCCTCTTCCTTAATCTCCCTTCCTTCCTTCCCCCCCCTCCCCTACCCCCCCTACCCTACCCTATATGGTGTTAACAATTGGGGGAGGGGGGAGTGGGAGGGAGGGAGGGAGGGGGAAGTGGGAGGGAGAGAGGGGGGAGTGGGAGGGAGGGAGGGGGGAGTGGGAGGGAGGGAGGGGGACGTGGGAGGGGGGAGGCATGCCATTCATTGGGTCACATATTCGTCTGACATGATCCTTAGTGGCTGCTGTCAAGGTGAGGTGAGGTGAGGGGAGGGTGGGGGTGAGGCAGAAAGGGGAGGAAGGGGGATAGGGGGGGTAATGGAGAAGGTTAGGTAAGGAGAAAAAAGGGAGAGGTGTAGGAGTAGTGGGTGTAAGTAGGTGTAGTGGGTGGGGCCAATGACAAGATGTTGGTTCAAAAATTCTCACTAATGTGGTAGATCCTGAGAGAGTGAGAGAGAGTGAGAGAGAGAGAGAGAGAGAAGGTTTACCCCCCTCTCTCTCTCTCTCTCTCAGGGTAGGTGTGGGGGGGGGGGGGAGAGACGTGCGGTGTTTATAGTTGTGGTTAAGTAGGTGGTGGCAGGTGCGTTGTCAGGGTGTGGCAGAGGTAGTGAGAGGGAGATCCTAGTGTGGGCAGGTGATGGTCGCACAGGTGCTAGGTGAAGGTGTGAGGTGCTAGGAGAAGGTGTGAGGTGCTAGGGGAAGGTGTGAGGTGCTAGGAGAAGGTGTGAGGTGCTAGGGGAAGGTGTGAGGTGCTAGGGGAAGGTGTGAGGTGCTAGGGGAAGGTGTGAGGTGCTAGGGGAAGATGTGAGGTGCTAGGGGTAGGTGTGAGGTGCTAGGTGAAGGTGTGAGGTGCTAGGGGAAGGTGTGAGGTGCTAGGTGAAGGTGTGAGGTGCTAGGGGAAGGTGTGAGGTGCTGGGGGAAGGTGTGAGGTGCTAGGTGAAGGTGTGAGGTGCTAGGGGAAGGTGTGAGGTGCTAGCAATCAGAAGAAAAAATTTAATAAAATATGAGAGGACAAATTATTAAACCCCAGAAAATAACAACATAGAAAAATTACCCCTAAACCCCCCAGGACCCGCCCCGCCCCGCCCCGCCCCGCCCCAGGGTACACGGAGTAGGCCCCTAGTGGCTCGCCCTTAGACCAACTGGAGTATGACCTCAACACTCGCTTCCTTCCTCCCACTCGACCCTCGCCTGTGTGTGTGTGTGTGTGTGTGTGTGTGGGAGAGAGAGAGACGGGCGATGATGTTCGCCAGATACAAATAGCTAGTGGCGTGATGATGGCCCGCCCGTGGTCCACCTGTGGCCCACCCGTGGTCCACCTGTGGCCCGCCCGTGTACGTACCACAAGGACAGTATCCACACACAAACACACACACACACACACTATTTTTTTCCATCTTGGCTTCAGGTCACAAAGCTAAAAATATGAATGATAATTTACTGGGTCTTGCTGGTGGGCGTGGGCGTGGACGTGGTGTGGGCGTGGACGTGGTATGGTAGGAGACGTGGATTACGCCCTCCACCACCACGGGGCCTCAACCACACTGTAGCACCTGGAGGTCACTGTCTCAGGTGTGTCAAGGGGCGCCTGTGGTGACACCCATTAGGACGGGGACAGGTGACACCCATTAGGACTGAGGGGCTGGAGGGGGGTGGGGGAGGGGCTGGAGGGGGGTGGGGGAGGGGCTGGAGGGGGGTGGGGGAGGGACTGGAGGGGGTGGGGGAGGGACTGATGGACGACCCTAATGAGCTGTCACCTTCGTACCTCACTGTGCCTTCATGCCCAGCCAGTAAGTTAAGAAGTACAAGTAGGTGTATTACTGGATGTTGGGGGCTGTTTGGAGCGTGGAGAAGGAGTGTGGGGAGCATGTTGGGAGCGTGTTGGGGACTATTGGGAGCGTGGGGAGAGAGGCTGTTGGGAGCGTGGTGGGGGAGGCTGTTGGGAGCGTGGTGGGGGAGGCTGTTGGGAGCATGGTGGGGGAGGCTGTTGCAGCGTGGTGAGGGATGCTGTTGGGAGCGTGGTGATGGGGAGTGGGGGGGGGGGCTGTTGGGAGCATGGTGGGGACTATTGGGAGCGTGGTGGGGGAGGCTGTTAGGAGCATGGTGGGGGGCTGTTGGAGCGTGGGGGAGGGCTGTTGGGAGCGTGGTGGGGGTGGGGGGGTGTTGGGAGCATGGTGGGGACTGTTCGGAGCATGGTTGGGGGCTGGGTGGCTTGGGGACCAGAGTGAACCGGAGAGAGAAGAGACAGACCCCAGCTGTGTTAGTGGGGACACCGCCCTACACCTGGACCATTAGCGGTACACGGTCCATCACGCTCTCTGGTCCAGCGCCCTTCCAGTCACTCCCCCCCCCCCCCCCTGCTGCAACCCGTCTGTATCCTCTGGCACAGGTACAGATACAAGCACAGGTAGTTACAGGTGCAGGTACTTACAGGTACAGGTAGTTACAGGTACAGGTAGTTACAGGTACAGGTAGTTACAGGTACAGGTAGTTACAGGTACAGGTAGTTACAGGTGCAGGTAGGTACAGATACAGGTACAGTAATTTTCGAAGACGTACAAACGATTATTGTGAGAGTAAAAGACATTGCACCAGGTACCTGTAGAGACCTGTACCTTACCTGGCTCTGACACACCTGTTACCTGTAGAGTACCTCCTCTTCTCCAGGTCAATCACTTAAATTAATGGGGAGGAGAGTACACACACACACACACACACACACACACACACACACACACACACACACACACACACACACACGTAATAACTACCTAACTACCTGGACTATATAATTACTGGGTTAAGACGAACAGGTGATACTCCCTAGGTGTCTAAGATGTGTTGACAAAGTCTTTTAATTGACAGTGTTGAACGTTTGTCTGTCACTCGCCGTTAAGGTTCAAGAATGTCGTTGTGTGTGTGTGTGTGTGTGTGTGTGTGTGTGTAAAGACCCCTAACACACACACACACACATACATTTCCTGTCTTCCTGAACCTTCATCAAATATTCACGTTATCAGATCACACCTAAACACAGTGCTTGTACCTGTCCTTAATGTGTACACCTGTGCTGTGCGTATGTAAATGTCACACATGTAAACATATGTATAAACGTACACTATCATGTGAACGAATACATGAATAAATATGTATAATGATATATTTATACACTGAACACACACACACAAACACACACACACACACACACACACACACACACACACACACACACACACACACACACACACATTTCGACCTACGCCCACGCCCACGCCCACACAAGGGTTTTTCTATGTCCATTTTAAGTGTATCGAGGGTCTCAAAACAGGAAGAGTGAGTGAGAGACAGAGGAAGGAAGTGAGAGAGAGAGGGAAGGAAGAAAGTGAGAGAGAGGGAAGGAAGGAAGTGAGAGAGAGGGAAGGATGGAAGTGAGATAGAGAGGGAAGTAAGTGAGAGAGAGGGAAGGAAGTGAGAGAGAGGGAAGGATGGAAGTGAGAGAGAGAGGGAAGTAAGTGAGAGAGAGGGAAGGATGGAAGTGAGAGAGAGGGAAGGAAGGAAGTGAGAGAGAGGGAAGGATGGAAGTGAGAGAGAGGGAAGGAAGGAAGTGAGAGAGAGGGAAGGATGGAAGTGAGAGAGAGAGGGAAGGAAGAAAGTGAGAGAGAGGGAAGGAAGGAAGTGAGAGAGAGAGAAGTAAGGAAGTGAGAGAGAGGGAAGGAAGGAAGTGAGAGAGAGAAGAATAATACCTCCGTATAAACCATCACTTATAAATAAGAAACATGTGTGTTAAGTAACTTAGTCTTCCATAACTGAGGTTTATTGTAGAAAACATTTACGGTTGTATATAATTAATAATAATAATAATAATAATAATAATAATAATAATAATAATAATAATGAATAAAATAATAATGATAATAATAACAATAATATTTTTATTATTATTAATAATAATCTCTCTCTCAAGTATCAATAAATCAATACTTGTTCACTACTTCATTAACTCACTTATATTATACTGCGACCTTCCATTAAGTATTGATGTGATTCCTAAAATGACGGTAATTTATTCTGTGGTATATAACGTGTTAAGTTTGTTTACATACTGGTCGGAGTGGGAGGAGCTTGTTGTCGGAGTGGGAGGGGTTTGTTGTTGGAGTGGGAGGAGCTTGTTATCGGAATAGGAGGACCTTGTCGTCGGAATGGGAGGAGTTTGTTATCGGACTGGGAGGAGCTTGTTGTCAGAGTGGGAGGAGCTTGTCGTAGTAGGAAGGGCTTGCCTGATTGGGGAGTGATTTGTCGTTACGGGTGGGGTTTTGTAGTAGTGGGTGGGGTTTTGTCATAGTAGGAGGGGCTTGTCGTAGTGGGAGGAGCTTGTCGTCGGAATGGGAGGAGTTTGTTGTAGGAGTGAGAGGAAGCTTGTCGTAGGGGGATAGGAGGGGTTTGTCGTAGTAGGCAGAACCTATTGACTTGGGCGGATCTCTCTCTCTCTCTCTCTCTCTCTCATTCTCTCTCTTTTTTATTGGGCACTCCCCTACATCCTTGTGTAAGGTGAAGCGCAGAAGCGTTTACAGCGCCCAACAGGGAAGCATGCTAAGTTCATGCTTGCCTTTATGTCTCATGAGTTAAGGGCGTAGAAGCCTGAAGAGTCAAGGGCGTAGAAGCCTGAAGAGTCAAGGGCATAGAAGTCTGAAGAGTCAAGGGCATAGAAGCCTGAAGAGTCAAGGGCGTAGAAGCCTGAAGAGTCAAGGGCATAGAAGTCTGAAGAGTCAAGGGCATAGAAGCCTGAAGAGTCAAGGGCGTAGAAGCCTGAAGAGTCAAGGGCGTAGAAGCCTGAAGAGTCAAGGGCATAGAAGCCTGAAGAGTCAAGGGCGTAGAAGCCTGAAGAGTCAGTGGTTTATGTCATCAAGTTATTGGAAGCTCCATCAACTTGTCCCTGAATACGAATTCGCAACTTTCGACTTACAACAGGTACCTACTTTACTGCTAGGTGAACAGGGACTAACGGGGGCTAGGAAGTATGTCCAAACAACTTCCACCGGCCCGGGAATCGAACCCGTGACATCTCAATTGCGAAGACAAGAACGGTACCGCTTCTACCACCGATCCCCCCATTCTCTCTTTCTCCCTGTGTCCCCCATGACCTCTACAGGTGTACCCGGGGCAGCAGGCAGGTACAGTAGGTGGCCAGCCTGACGGAGAGCCACTAATAACTCACTATGATAATGAAGGAGTTTTCACCCATTTCCTGTACTAACCTGACGCGGGCGATGACGGAGGAGAGACAGAGAGGTGGGTTTTACACTCTGGGGGGGGGGGGGGACTTGAGGGTGTCTAGTGAGGAGAGATAGAGAGAGAAAGAGGGAGAGAGAGAGAGAAAGAAAGAGAGAGAGAGAGAGAAGGAGGGGGGTATAGCTAAATCACATACTAAGATAATACACACACACACACACACACACACACACACACACACACACACACACACACACTTGATGACGTTTAGGGATATGATTGTCATTTTTTGGCCTCGGGACTTCACTTCAAGGCTGTTTCAACCCCGGATGTTTTAACTGATTAGGTTGTGAGGTCAGAATATGTGAAGGGGGTGGGGGAGGTGAAAAGGGAGGGGGAAAAGGGGGAGGTGAAAAGGGAAGGGGAAGAGGGGGAGGTGAAAAAAGGGGGGGAAGAGGGGGAGGTGAAAAAAGGGGGGGGAGAGGGGGAGAAATGACCTCACTTCAAACGTCGTCTCAAAAGTTCGTGATTGTAAATGTATTCCATTTTAAACTCTTCCTCAACCCCTCTCCTCACCTCACACCCTTACTCTCTCCCCTCACACCCTCACCCCCTCACCTCACACCCTTACCCCCTCACCTCACACCCTTACCCCCTTTCTTCACCCCCTTACCCTCTCCCCTCACACCCTCACCTCACACCCTTACCCCCTCTCTTCACACCCTTACCCCCTCTCCTCACACCCTCACCCCCTCTCTTCACCCCCTTACCCCCTTACCTCACACCCTTACCCCCCTCTCCTCACCCCCTTACCCTCTCTCCTCACACCCTCATCCACCAAATTTTAAAACATCGTAGGTTCCTGGACACTATACACTGGCCCTGAGGAACACCTAAACCTAACCTAATCTTAACCTAATCTAACGATGAAGCGGCGGCCTCACCATCACTACCGCCACCACCATCACCACCACTACAACCATCATTATCACCTTAACCACCACTACCACTATCTCAACTACCACTACCAGCAGTATCACCACCACGACCACCCTGAAAGCAAGGACTCTGGTTGATTATTCATGAATGTAGAGAGTTAAAGGTGTGACGATGTCTTCCTTCCTTCCTTCCTTCCTTGAGGTTACTAATGGACTGCTCCTCTTCGTCTTCTACTGCTACTGCCCCTCTTCGTCTTCTAGTGCTACTGCTCCTCTTCGTCTTCTTCTGCTACTGCTCCTCTTCGTCTTCTTCTGCTACTGCTCCTCTTCGTCTTCTTCTGCTAATGCTCCTCTTCGTCTTCTTCTGCTACTGCCCCTCTTCGTCTTCTAGTGCTACTGCTCCTCTTCGTCTTCTTCTGCTACTGCTCCTCTTCGTCTTCTGCTACTGCTCCGTCTTGGTCATGCTGCGGCCATCCCAACGAAGGACACTGGTTAATAATTCAGTGTTCCTCAATCACGTATTAAAGTCAATGCGTATGAATGACATCCTTCCACCCCACCCCATCCCATAACCCCTCACTCAAGGCCTACGTCATCAGCTGATAGATGTGTGTCGACCTACCTCTCTCTCTCTCTCTCTCTCTCTCTCTCTCTACCTCATAATAGAACACAGCTGTTAGAGTAATATGAATGAATGAGGTTTTGTTTACATAGGGAGAGAGGGAGGACCACTTGGAATAACAGACCATAAATCAGTTATTAATGTGTGAGTGTGTGTGTTTGTTTGTCTCTGTAAGTGTGTATGTCTCTGTAAGTGTGTATGTTATGGTCAGTCACACTCCGTCCCTCCCTCCTTCCTTCCTCACTGACGCCCCTCTTTGATCATGGTTGATATCAGTCTAACAGGAAGTGAGGCTCTTCTCCTCTTCCATCATCCATCCTATCCTGCCGTCCGCCCGATTCTTCCTCCTGTCACATTCCCATACCCCTCCTACATTCACGTTTCCTGTCGCACTGTAAATCATTCCTCTGTCTACCCACGCACCCTGACCACCTATCGCACCCTGTATTACCTCCCTACAGTCACACTTCCTGTCTCAACTGTCCGTCTTGGCTCTGTCTTAACCCACGCTTCCTGTCGCACTCTATATCTTCCCTATATGTTCACCCATGATTCCTGTCGCACTGTCCCGTACCCTGTTATCTTTCCTCCTATCACACCCGCCTAGGTCCCCCGTTCCCCCACTCTATAATTCTGAAAGTCATCATGTGGTGGACGTGGTGGTGATGGTGGTGGTGATAGAGTGGTAATTGTGGTATGTGATAGTGGTAGTTGTGGTAGTTGTGGTAAAAAAAAAAATAATAAAACAATATCAAATTAACGAATCATTAAGTAAACGTATATTAAATTAAGGTAAAGTCTCGGTATAAATTAGACGCCATCTTGTATCGTACACTCTCTTATTATGACCCTTACTATAAATAATCATCTTACGATCCATTATGAACAGGTAAGAATAATTAACGACCCCACCGAGTATTTTTGTTTACCTGTCCAACTCAGTCGTGATAGAAGCAAATCGATTCAGTCTATATATAGTATCTTGTGTTTATGGTCGCTTATTCTCCGAGGCTCCGGTTGATTGGTCGCTTATTGTCCGAGACGCCGACCTGTTGCTCTAACCTTCGACATTATTGCCAACTCTCACAAGACAAAAGTAGTTGTTTTAAAAAGTAGACAAAAATCGCTAAATTACATGAATATTTAAATACAAAAGATGTTTATATTGAGAAATATTATTGGAAATTCGCTAAAGTTGGGTAATATATCTAAAATCGCTAAATTTGGTCAGAATTAAGGTTTAAAGTTATTTAAATTCAGTATATCACTTTTAAAACTCGCTAAATTTTAATACTAACTAAAAAATCGTTAACATTACCTAATACCTAACCTAAAAATTACTCATATTCGCCCAAATTAAACCAAAAATCGCTTAAATTCACTCAAACTCTCCTAAAAACCGCTAACAACTCACTATCATGACCCGGAAGTCGCTAACCCCGTCCCCCCCCCCCAAAAAAAAAATTCGCTTAACATCACTACAATCAAAGTTGGCAACACTGACAGCAGGTAGTGAGGGAGGGGGAGGGGGGTTGGCAACACTGCAGAAACGAATAGATATACATGTAAATTTTTATCATAATTATGGAAGTTATCTGACGAGTTCCTGTTGATAATGAGTACCGTACAGGAGGAGGAGGAGGAGGAGAAGAGGAGGAGGAGGAGGAGGAAGAGGAGGAGAAGGAAGAGGAGGAGAAGGAAGAGGAGGAGGAGGAAGACGTAGATAAGAGGTAGATACAGTAAATTGAGGTAATACAACTAAATAGATTGGTATGTAAACAGAGAGAGAGAGAGAGAGAGAGAGAGAGAGAGAGAGAGAGAGAGAGAGAGAGATCAGAAGTATTTTCTTTCGCCAGTACGAGCAATCAACATCTCTCAGCGTTCCTCTCTCTCTACCCGGCGATGATACAATAATGAAACCTTAGCCTGACGAACCTTCGCTCGCCTTTTAACGTCTCTCTCTTTCTCATCGTGAGTACAAACACACACACACACACACACACACACACACACACACACACACTTACACACACACACACACACACACACACACACTTACACACACACACACACACACACTTACACACACACACACACTTACACACACACACACTTAAATGTCACGTCTGAACTCCTGAAAATCGCCCCCCCCCCCTCGTGTGTGTGTGTGTGTTTGTGAGAATAAAGGTTTATACCACATTTTCTCAGCAGCTGATCACCCTGACATTTTACTCTCACGGTAAACAAAACCTTAAAATCGACACTCGTGGTTTTTAGTGGTCTCGAGTGGTCCCTAGTGGTCTCTAGTGGTCTATAATGGCCTTTGGTAGTCGTTACCGGTCTCTAATGGTCTTTAGTGGTCTCTAATAGTCCATAATGGTGTTTACTGGTCTCTAGTGGCGTTCAGTGGTCTCTAGTGGTGTTCAGTGGTCTCGAGTGGTCTCTGGCACCGTCCTCCCATCACTCACCACCCGGAGTTGAGTTTAGACAGGCACTCACACCGGCGATCGTCCGTCTGGCGCAACTCCCAAGTGGTTTTAACACATATGGGTAAGGTTAGCATGAGGACACCAGGATGTTACTGATGTGTTAAGGGGTTTACACATCCCCACACACACCCTAACACATCCCCCCCACACACACCCCCTAACACATCCCCACACACACACACACCTTAACACATCCCCACACACACACACCTTAACACACTTTTAGACATCTTTCACACCCCCACTCGCCCCTTCAACACATCCCCACACATCTTAAACACACCTTAAACTTGATCCACACACCCGACAACCGCCTTCACACATCCCACACACCCCTACACCCTCACACCCCTACACCCTCACACCCTCACACCCTACACCCTCACACCCCTACACCCTCACACCCCTACACCCTCACACCCCTACACCCTCACACCCCTACACCCTCACACCCCTACACCCTCACACCCCTACACCCTCACACCCCTACACCCTCACACCCTCACACCCCTACACCCTCACACCCTCACACCCTCACACCCCTACACCCTCACACCCCTACACCCTCACACCCCTACACCCTCACACCCTCACACCCCTACACCCTCACACCCCTACACCCTCACACCCTCACACCCTCACACCCCTACACCCTCACACCCCTACACCCTCACACCCCTACACCCTCACACCCCTACACCCTCACACCCTCACACCCCTACACCCTCACACCCCTACACCCTCACACCAGGAAGCCGTCATCTCCCCTAATAAGACAGACAACAACTAGATAGATGTCCAATAGACTTTAGGCCTAACTCACACTTCAGACTCTAGGCCTAACTCACACTTCAGACTCTAGGCCTAACTCACACTTCAGACTCTAGGCCTAACTCACACTTCAGACTCTAGGCCTAACTCACACTTCAGACTCTAGGCCTAACTCACACTTCAGACTCTAGGCCTAACTCACACTTCAGACTCTAGGCCTAACTCACACTTCAGACTCAAGGCATAACTCACACTTCAGACTCTAGGCCTAACTCACACTTCAGACTCTAGGCCTAACTCACACTTCAGACTCTAGGCCTAACTCACACTTCAGACTCTAGGCCTAACTCACACTTCAGACTCTAGGCCTAACTCACACTTCAGACTCTAGGCCTAACTCACACTTCACACTCTAGGCCTAACTCACACTTCACACTCTAGGCCTAACTCACACTTCACACTCTAGGCCTAACTCACACTTCAGACTCTAGGCCTAACTCACACTTCAGACTCTAGGCCTAACTCACACTTCAGACTCTAGGCCTAACTCACACTCCAGACTCTAGGCCTAACTCACACTTCACACTCTAGGCCTAACTCACACTTCACACTCTAGGCCTAACTCACACTTCAGACTCTAGGCCTAACTCACACTTCAGACTCTAGGCCTAACTCACACTTCAGACTCTAGGCCTAACTCACACTTCAGACTCTAGGCCTAACTCACACTTCAGACTAGGCCTAACTCACACTTCAGACTCTAGGCCTAACTCACACTTCAGACTCTAGGCCTAACTCACACTTCAGACTCTAGGCCTAACTCACACTTCAGACTCTAGGCCTAACTCACACTCCAGACTCTAGGCCTAACTCACACTTCACACTCTAGGCCTAACTCACACTTCAGACTCTAGGCCTAACTCACACTTCAGACTCTAGGCCTAACTCACACTTCAGACTCTAGGCCTAACTCACACTTCAGACTCTAGGCCTAACTCACACTTCAGACTCTAGGCCTAACTCACACTTCAGACTAGGCCTAACTCACACTTCAGACTCTAGGCCTAACTCACACTTCAGACTCAAGGCATAACTCACACTTCAGACTCTAGGCCTAACTCACACTTCAGACTCTAGGCCTAACTCACACTTCAGACTCTAGGCCTAACTCACACTTCAGACTCTAGGCCTAACTCACACTTCAGACTAGGCCTAACTCACACTTCAGACTCTAGGCCTAACTCACACTTCAGACTCTAGGCCTAACTCACACTTCAGACTCTAGGCCTAACTCACACTTCAGACTCTAGGCCTAACTCACACTTCAGACTCTAGGCCTAACTCACACCTCAACCTTTTTTTTCGAAGGACCAATTAGTTTACTCTGACCCAGCCTATGTTTTGGACGTCTTTAGGCCTATGTTCTGGGGTCAATTGGTCTACGTTCTGGGGGTCTATAGGCCTATTTTCTGGGGGTCTATGGGTCTGTGTTCTGTGGGTCTATAGGCCTATGTTATGGGGTCTATAGGCCTATGTTTTGGGGTCCATAGGCTTTAAGACTTGAGAGAAAAAGGACAGAAAGACAGAATAAATAAATAGAGAGAGAGAGAGAGAGAGAGAGAGAGAGAGAGAGAGAGAGAGAGAGAGAGAGAGAGAGATGTCCACGTGTCATAATTTACTTGAATAATAGAGACAGATAGACAGACAGACAGAACCTGTGCTTCAGAACATATTATTAGTAAAGTCCCCCCAAGGGCGTTCATATTTTAGAACTGATCGCCCATAACCTAAGTAGAACCTTTAAACACACACACACACACACACACACACACACACACACACACACACACACACACACTTAATGAGATCACACGCCCCCCCCCCCCCCTGGAGCACCACCATTAATCACTTCCTCCTCCTCCTCCTCAAGTCGACATCTTAAATGGACAAAAGCGGCCAATTCCGGGGTTTTTACAGGCGTACCCAACATAGCAGAGGGAAACGAAGTACCCTCCTTCCCTCCCTCTTGTTCCTCCCTCCTGTTTCTCTTCCCTCCCTTCGTCTTCTTCCCTCCATTCTTCATCTTCCTTCCTTCGTCTTTCGTTCCCTCCTCGTCCTCACACACACACACACACACACCTCTATACACACCCACACACACCCTCACACACCCACGCCACACCTCTACACACCCACACACACCCTCACACACCCACACCACACCTCTACACACCCACACACACCCTCACACACCCACGCCACACCTCTACACACCCACACACACCCTCACACACCCACACCACACCTCTACACACCCACACACACCCTCACACACCCACGCCACACCTCTACACACCCACACACACCCTCACACACCCACACCACACCTCTACACACCCACACACACCTCTACACACCCACATCACACCCTCACACACCCACACCACACCCTCACACACCCACACCACACCCACACACACCCTCACCACACCTCTACACACCCACACACACCCACCCCACATCTCTACACACCCACACACACCCGACAAAAACACTCCCTGGGTGTAAAAACAACAACAACGACACGGAACAAAAGGAAAGGCTCTGTAGCGTTTAATCGGCCCTTGTTGGTGGACATTAATGAGAGCCTCTCCCTATATGGCGGGGAGCGAGGGTGGGCGTGAGGCAGGGCTGGGGAGGGGTCAAGATGAATGTGGGGGGGGGGAGGTGCTGGGGAGTAAGAGATGTGCACTTGAGGCAGGGCTGGGAGGTGCTGGGGAGGACAGGATGGGGTGGGGTTAGAATGAGTGCGGAGTAAGGGGGGGGTGTAAACGTGAGGTAGGGCTGGGGAGGAGGAGGAGGGGGAAGTGTTGCAGGAAGAAGAGGAGAAGAAGACGCAGAGGCCCTTCCACTCCCTCATCTAACCAGGTTACGTGACTCCCCCCCCCCCCCCCCCCCGGCCAGGTAGGACCAGGCCTGGGGGAGAGGATCTGGGGAGAAGAGACCTGGAAGGGAGGTGATCCAACGTGGTGGTCATCCATCAGTGGTCGTGGTCGCTATCACAACATTGTCTTATGGACTTCCATGACCCCCCAAAACACCAACATTGATCAATTACCGCGACAAGTATGGATGTTCTGTGTTAATCGGCGTAATTTTGCGTCAAACTGCGTAGATTTGCGTCAAACTGCGTAATATTGTGTTTTGTATACCTGAACTGTCTATTTACAAGGTGAATCAATGTGAACAGGTATGCTAATTTTACATAATCTATCTATCTATCGTCGGTGTGGTGGTGTAGGGACACGTCTTGCATATATTACTATAGGACGTGACCCTCAGTCTGTCAATCTTTCTCTCGTGTTTATCATTAGTCTCTCTCTCTCTCTCTCTCTCTCTCTCTCTCTCTCTCTCTCTCTCTCTCTCTCTCTCTCTCTCTCTCTACGACGCCAGACGTTGTTCGGATATGGCAGACAATGGCACTTAGGCACCCACGGGTACACGCAGGCACCAGACAGGAACGTGATGGTCAGGTGAACACAAGCAGGCGGGGATTTACCTTCTCGAAATAGTAACGGAGAATGGCCAAGGTTAAGTGTTGTTATGCAGCTGACACTAATAATACCAGTCAGGTGTAGAGCCTCAGGTAGTAAAGGTCACCAGTCTGGGAGGTCACGTAAAGAGGAGAGGTCACGTAAGGAGGTCATAGTGGATAAGGCAAGGTCACCATTGGACGCTAGGACACTGGTGGTGGTGTTGGGTCACATTGCATCATTCCCTCCTTCCCTCCCGACTACTTAACTCACCACTACACTGCTATTGCCCCCCCCCCCAAGGTATGGTGACTCTTCTCACCACAAGTTACACAATATCCGCACACTTGTGATCCTCGCGTGACCAGGAGTAGGGGGGGGGGTGTAGAAGGTGTGGGGCTGTGTGGAGGGGGTGGTCCGTCTCACACACACACACCTGTCAGTCTAAGACACATGTTCTCGCCTCACCAACTAAACAAACTAGTGTTTATTTATACCTCAGCCATAACTCTCACTCAACAGGGTAGTGACGACCTCCAGGAGAAATGTATCAGTCCCCCCCCCTCGTCCTTCACCCGTTTTTTATTGAGTCTCTCCTTCATCTGTCGTCGTTTTCTTTGGTGGTTTGGATTATTTTTTTTTTGTGGGAGGGGCAGGGCCGGATTTACTAATAAGCCAAGTAGGCCATTGGCCTAGGGCACCACCGGTATCTGGGGGCCCACTGAAACTAATTTGTCGCTCAGCGTGCCAGCGTATAACCTTGTTTCAAGTGTACACCGAGTATTTCATTATATAATATATTCACAACCATAAGGGCCCCTGTACAATAAGTATAGGCCCGCAGTGGTCTTCAACTGGTGGGCCATGGCCCACTGATTATTGAAACATGCAAACATTTCCATAAATTTGGGGGCCCACTGATGAGTTTGGCCTGGGGCCCACAAGTGGGTAAATCCGGCCCTGGGGAGGGGAAAATGGGGCGGGGAGTGAGGGAGGGGGAGAGAGGGGCGGGGGGTGAGGGAGGGGGAGAGAGGGGTGGAGGGTGAGGGAGGGGGGAGAAAGGGGTGGAGGGTGAGGGAGGGGGGAGAAAGGGGTGGGGGGGTGAGGGAGGGGGGAGAAAGGGGTGGAGGGTGAGGGAGGGGGGAGAAAGGGGTGGGGGGTGAGGGAGGGGGGAGAAAGGGGTGGAGGGTGAGGGAGGGGGGAGAAAGGGGAGGGGGAGGAGGAGGAAGAAGGTAAATAGTTTCATTAGGTCATTTGCCTATGGCTTAATGACTCCTCCTGCCAAAATAGATCGGGCCAAGGACCATGGGGTGACACACACACACACACACACACACACACACACACACACACACACACACACCAGGAGGGCGCCACTGTTTATCTGAAGCAGGCCGATGGGGGATATTGCAATCAGCGCTGTCTTTCTGTCTGTTTATGTAACCCATCTCTCTACCTATGTGTTTATCTATCTGTTTGAGAGACAGACAGACAGACGGACAGATAGAGGTGAAAGGGAGAAACTATCACCTATTACCTCACCGGAGACGCTCACAACCCACAAGATTGGTCGGTCGGTCGAGGAAATACTCACCCCCCTCCACCGTCCCTCTCACCCCCCTCCACCGTCCCTCTCACCCCCCTCCACCGTCCCTCTCACCAACACGCCATTCAATTCTCGACCAATCACAGAGCTAAAACGTTTCTTCCATATATATATCTCGACCAATCACAGAGCTAAAACGTTTCTTCCATATATATATCTCGACCAATCACAGAGCTAAAACGTTTACACCTTCCTTTCTCTCCACCAATCAGGAGTTGAGTTTACCCCCCACCCCCCCCCCCCCCTCACGGTTAAGGAGTTTTATTACTCAGGTGTTTACAGTTTAAGTGTTTATTTACCTGTATGTTACCAGGTGTGATAATGCGCAGGTGTGACAGTGAACTAGATATCTCTCTCTCTCTCTCTCTCTCTCTCTCTCTCTCTCTCTCTCTCTCTCTCTCTCTCTCTCTCTCAGTCTCTCACACGTCGCAATCTGTAACAGTAACACATCATCACCTCAACGTAACAACCTGTGTGACGTTAATTAGACGCTGAAGGCAGAGGGGTGGGTGTGTGTGTGGCCTTGAGGTGCTAGGGCCAACACCTTCATAGCTAAGTACCCCTGTCCGAACCCCCTCGCTAACTTCCGGTCTTAAACTCCGATTGACGGTAGATTCTTAGGTCACATAAACTGAAGGACTGACTGGTTTATCTCGTCCGTCGAACGTTCGCCAGCCTAATGCCTCCGCTGGCACTCGATGTACAGTAGAGAATACGGTCAACAGTATAATTTGGTCTCCTAATTGGTTTTAACAGAACGTATCTACTGTTGTTAAGGTAGAGTCTGGTAACAGGTACACAACAACAGGTACACTACAACAGGTACACTACAACAGGTACACCACAACAGGTACACTACAACAGGTACACCAAAACAGGTAAACAACAACAGGTGATAAGAGAAAGAAGGAAGAATAGTGATAATTATAAAGTATAACAACGAGAGGGAGGCAAACAGGAAGAAGAATAAGAAGAAGAATATGTAATGATATACGGAAGTGAGAGCACAATGTGTGAAAAAGGTGTAATTAGGCCTCAATGACACAGGTAAACAGGGACACAGGTAAACAGGAACACAGGTAAACAGGGGCACAGGTAAACAGGGGCACAGGTAAACATATACACAGGTACATAGCAACAGGCGAAACAAAGGTGTAGTGAGGAAGTCCAACAACCCCCCCCCCTCCTCCTCCACGTGCACAACAACACGGAAGTTACCAACCTAAGGTGTAATGAGTACACCTAATCCATCCTCAAGTACACAGGTGAGACGGACCACACACACACACACACAAACAGGTAGTGGACATTAATAAATTACGGAAGTGAGTGAGAGATACAATGAGAAGAATATGTACTCTTAATAGTGTGTGTGTGTGTGTAGACAGGAAGTGCGACAGGTAATGGGGGGGGGGGGTCCCTGTTGGTTGATGGAGGTAGACAGACAGACAGACAGACAGACAGACAAACAAGACATCCCGTTAAGACACAGCGTCACTTGGTCATTAGTTAGGGCTCACACTAGTCGTCTGTTGTATAAATATAGCCCGTTAAGGAGTTCCCAGCCAGACAGACGGGCAGACAGACCCTCTCCATCACACCACCACCCCCTGGACGTCACCCTGTCTTCTGTCTGGGGGAGGCTGGGGACTTTTGAGAACTCTTAAGAGCTCTGGGGGACTGCTAGGGGACTGAAGGGTCTTGGGGGACTTTTGGGGGAATCTGGGGGATCTTGGAAGACTCTTGGGGGACTATGGAGGGCCTTGGGGGACTCTGGGGGACTCTGGGGGACCTTGGGGGACTCTGGGGGGGCCTTGGGGTACTCTAGGGGACCTTGGGGGACTCTGTGAGGCTTTGGGGGGACTCTGGGGGACCTTGTGGGACACCTTGGAACTGTGACTCAACCAAGAGAAGACGCCAATTACTCAACACATTTACTTCACAATGGTGGCGCCTTAAACCAGGAGACCAGCAGTTCATAAGGCGCGCCACAACAACCTGCTGGTTCTCTATAGTGCAGTAGCGTTGTGGTAGTGGTGTGGTAGTGGTGTGGTAGTGTTGTGGTAGTGTTGTGGTAGTGTTGTGGTAGTGTTGTGGTAGTGGTGTGGTAGTGGTGTGGTGGTGATAATGAAGTAGTGGTGATGATGATGTAGTACCAATTACCAAATCCTAGACCATCTCCCCTTCCCCCTTCCACCCCTGTCCAACAAGCCCCCCCCCCGACACAAAATAGGGTCAAGTGAGGGGGGGGAGGGAGGGAGGGACGGACGGCAAATGGACGGGAACGTGAGGAAAGCAGCAAGGAAGCCTCTAAGACGGACGGAAGTAGTGGTGGGCGGACGGAGGGTTTGGGCGGAAGATATATTGACCACGGAAGAGAGAGAGAGAGAGAGAGAGAGAGAGAGAGAGAGAGAGAGAGATGAACCTAACTCCTGTTTCATAATCCCTGTATGCTAATAGCTGTATCTTCAACACCTGTACTAGTGAGTTAGTTAGTTAATCAATTGCCCTCTACACACCTGTCCTATAAGAGTGACTTGATACCGGCACACACACACACACACACCTGTATCAGTTATATAGTTAAGAACCATAAAGTCTCTCTCTCTCTCTCTCTCTCTCTCTCTCTCTCTCTCTCTCTCTCTCTCTCTCTCTCTCTCACACACACATACACACAGTCAGTCACGTACGCCACACCGCTCACTAAACAGCTGTGAGGGTCAAAAACACACACACACACACACACACACACACACACACACACACACACACACACACACCTAAGATAAGAAAATCCTCGTAACTTATTGACTTATGCTACACCCCCCAAAAAAATTCCAAAATAGTGGCCATATAACACTAACTCTAATCATCTATACAAACTAAAAAAACGTATATAAATTATCATATATTATTAAGAAAAATATTTCTCCTAATTGGCTGCAAAAATAATGTATCTAATTGGTTACGTTAATTATGGTGTATCGTAAATTGATGTTCCAATATGGCGTCTATATTAAACTGAGACTTCACATCATTTAATACAAGATGTGTGTGTGTGTGTGTGTGTGTGTGTGTGTGTGTGTGTGTGTGCCATTTTATATCCGTTCCTCCCTACAGTCCATTTACACACACACATGCCGCCCACCTGCCGCCCACACGACACAAGACTTTACTCATTTATCCTAATCTACTACATCGTGAGGGACATGGTGGGTGGGTGGGTGGTGGGTGGGAGGAGGGAGGGTGTTAGATCATAATCATATAGTGGTTGTGTGTGTGAGTGTTTCTGTGTGTGGGTGTATGTGTGTATGAGTGTTTTTTGTATGTATGTGTATGTGTGTGTGTGTGTGTGTGTGCCATTTTATATACACACGTTGGCAACTCTCCCAATTTTATGAATGAGTGCAACAGTGAGAAGCTTATTCACACACACACACACACACCACGGACCATTAATCCTCGACCTCACCTAATAACACCCCCCTCCACCCCTCACCCCCTCCACCCCTCACCCCTCACCCCTCCACCCCTCACCCCTCACCCCTCACCCTTCACCCCCTCCACCCCTCACCCCTCACCCTTCACCCCCTCCACCCCTCACCCCCCTCAACCCCTCACCCCTCACCCTTCACCCCCTCCACCCCTCACCCCCTCCACCCCTCACCCCTCACATGAAGTAGATCAAGGGACGAATGGTATTAGTCTCATCTCATGAATGATTAGTATCGTCCATGTTGGCAGGTGAGTCATTAGTCCACCACTCTTACCTGTCGAGATGACTTCCCGTCTCACTGTGGGGGTCCCTGTGTGTCTGTCTGTCCCCTCCACAACACACTCCTCCCCCCCCCCCACACACACACACAGAGGATGTAAACTATAGCTGAACAAGCCAACCACAGGACACTTCTCTCAACTAATTCAGGCTTACACTCCCGCGCTCCGCCACTAACTCAGGTTTATGACGAGGCCCCCAGGGTTAGGTAGTATACTGGCGTGTACCATAATGGCGCTGCCTCATAACTTGGGGGGGGGGGGAGGCATACTGGCCCTCACCACTGACAATAGTTAACTAAAACCTGGTTGTGTTGTTGATCATGTGTTGTCAGTGGTGGAGGTGGTGGTGGAGGTGTTGTTGGTGGTGGTGGAGGTTGTGTTTGTGTTGTTCTTTACTTCTTGTTGTTGGCGATTCCTTGTGAGTTAGGAGGAAAAGAAGTCTCTCTCTCTCTCTCTCTCTCTCTCTCTCTCTCTCTCTCTCTCTCTCTCTCTCTCTCTCTCTCTCTCTCTCATCTACCCTTCACCTTTCCCCTATGGCGTTCCCCTTCTGAATGTCCTCACCTCCTCCCTCCCCCCACCCCCAGAACCCCCCAGGACCTCCCCACCTCAGAACCCTCCCCACCCCAGAACCCCCCCACCCCAGGACCCCCCACCCCCAACATCCATCGATCAAGTTGAAGGATTGACACAGCATCACCGCCCACTACCTCTCCCTCCTTCCTCTTATTATGGGTCCAAGGCGACTCTGTACCCACCTGGACCTTACCTGCCTCACCTGGACCTTACCTGTCTTACCTTCCTTCACCCAGGTCATCAGGTCCCTCAGTAAACCCCCCTCCCCCCATTAGCTGACCTGATCTGTTTACTTCCTCCCTGGTTTCCAAAGGTCAAAGGTTAACACCAACGTCTTGACCTCTACCTGTACATGAAGACGATGATCATTAGTGTGTGTGTGTGTGTGTGTGTGTGTGTGGGTAGATGTAGGTACACAAGGAGGCAGCATCATGGTCGACACTGTAGTCGAGCGCCTTCATTTCCCCAACTGTCACGTTAGGTACATCTGTGAGATACCATCATTCTGAGTTACCTGTGAGTGACCGACAGGTGTGGTGTTAGAGGCACACTTGATGCACCATCATGTCTGGGCTTCATGTGTTGTTGTTGTTGTTTACTGTCTGACCTTAACCGCCCCGTGTATGGCAGTAGGGGGGGGGGTGACGTGGGGGTATCTGACCAGGACTTAACAATATATTACTAACACGTCAGAGTAACACGTCAGAGTAACACGTCAGAGTGAGAGGAAGGTTTAATCTCTACTCTGACTGACTGTTTACTTGTTTTTATCGCTATACTCTGGTGCCATGTTAAGACTGGACCGACAGAGTATAATGATGGATACGTTTATACCTGTCGCCATATACTGAGGGGCATAATAAGACTAACCGATTTTTTCTTTTACCTCCTCCAGGTTCATCGTGAGCCTGACGGTGTGTAACCTGCTGGCGTCATGGCTCCTGCTGCCGCTGGTGATCGCCGACACCTTCCTACCCAACTGGGAGTCGGCGTCATTGTGTCGTGCCATAGACGCCGTGTCGGAGTTAGTGGCGTCGGCTTCGGTGTTCGCCACGCTGCTGATCGCCGTGGACCGGTTCTGCGCCATCACTGATCCTCTCCATTACCACATGTTGGTCACCAGACCCAAGAGCGTAGCCATGATCGCCTCGGGATGGATCGCCGCTGCTCTCATAGCTGCTGCCGCTGGTCTGGGCGACATGTCTGACCGAGCATGGTGAGTACATCCTCCTCTCCTCTCCCTCCCCCCCCCCCCCCCCCTTCCTCTTAACGTGGCATGACTAACTTCTGGGTTTTTTATTAAGTAAATATTAATACTGTGTACATCTATCAGTTGAAAATATGTGGTCTCCCCAGGGAACCAGCAAGGGCCATCCTCCATGGTCCAGTGCTCCTACAGGAGGATACTGGAGGTACCTGAAGAAGACCTGTGATGGTCAGTAGTGTTCAGATTCAGATTGCCCACGAGGGAGCTAGTTTATTGGGCACCCCCTTACATCCTGTGCAAGGTGAAGCGCAGAAGCGTTTACAGTGCCCAACAGGGAAGCATGCTAAGTTCATACTTGCCTTTATGAGTCATGCATTAAGGGCGTAAAAGGCGTGTTCAGAACCAACAGCCTTCTCACACGTGACCTGGGATTGAACCCGAGACGCGGTAGTGAGATAAATTCGATTTTCTTTTCTTTTTTAATAAATTTGACCAGACAAAGTTTTTCACATAATTAAACAGTGTATTTACCTTCTGCAGGAACGTGTGTGGCGCGGCAACGGCGGCGACAGAAGCATTGAGGGAGACAACGCCAGAGTTCTGGTCATACCGTTCCTACTTCGTGGTCATCAACATGGCGGTGTCGTTCATGGTTCCCATGATACTGCTCATCTGGATCTATATCCGGATCTACCACGCGGCCCACAAGAACAGTGAGAGAACCCGCCGCAACTCCCTGTGTGGCGCCACCCTCGACGCTGTCACCCCCTCCCGGGCCCCCTCCAGGTACAGTACACCTCTCACACCTGTTTATCATGACCATGTTCCGTGTTACCTTCAGTGGCATTATCACCTGACGTAACCTAATCTAAAACACACACCTGTAACACATGACGCAAGTGTTACCTCTGAATGGCACCTGTCGTAACAAACTAACGTCGATCACCCCCTTGCAGGACGCCGTCGACACGCTCCACCTCCTCCCAGATCGTCACGACACTTCGATACCGGATCAGCAACGCCTCCCTCTTCCTACACAAGGAGGAGTCGAGGGCCGCCAAGATCTCTGTGGTGGTGATCGTGTTGTTCTTTATCTGCTGGCTGCCTTACTACTCCGCCACCCTACTACACACAAGCCTTCTGCAGGTGGGTACTGTGTGTGTGTGTGTGTGCACATATCTGTCTGCATGTGTCCATCCACATATGTATGTATATGTGTCTATCTACATAACTGCCTCCTCTGGTCCACATCTGCTAACACATGTATGTTGTCTGTTGCTTATAGGTGTGGGTGCCAGGTGTGGTACACAGTGTGGTGTTGGTCCTGGCCCTCAGCAACTCGGCCCTCTCCCCCTACCTGTACCTCTACCGCTCCCGAAGGATACAGCGTGAGGTCCGCCGTCTGTTTGGCCTTCCACTTAGCTCCACCAAGTCCAGCATAGGTGGCGGAGGCTCCAGTAGGCGTCGCCAATACCTGCGACACCAGCTGGAGATCATCCCACCTTCACCCACCGTCCCAGATGCTAACTTTGAGGCCGGGATGAACCCTTACCTGGTCATGTGTAAGGGCGGCGGCCAGCGAGGGTCCCGGGCCTCGCCCCTCACCGCTATACTTAATAAGCTTTTTCGTGCGAAAGGATTCGCTTGGGACCCTTGGCGCGACTCCTTCACCTCAACTACCTCCTCCTCCACCACCACCACCTCTTCCTCCACATCATCCTCCTCCTCCAACAGCTCAGGTTCCTCTACTGCCACGGGAGCCACAGACGGGTCAACAGCCACTGAGAGCGAGAGCATGTTACCGCGCCTGGCTCTGGCGAAGACAGACTCATGACGGGGTGCGTTCACCGTCCAGGCGTCACTACACCCACCGCCCACCCGCCCACACCCCTTCCATCACCATTACAGAGGCTCAAGGTACAAACCTCCACCTCCGTCTTCCACCTCAACAAGAACCTCCAAATCCTGGACCAACAGTCGACGCTCAACAAGTTACGACGGAAACATCGACACAACAAATGACAACACCGATGTCCGGCACCCCGAGTCCTCCTCTTTGTCAACAAACACATATATCCAGCCAGACCGGCCACACTCCCCCACCCGACGAACCGACCCCAAGATCCGACCAGACAACATCGACACCCGACCAGATAGTTCCCGAGCTGGACCAAGTAGCCACAACTCCACCCGACCAAATAACTCCCAAATCCGACCAAGTTGTCCGGCAAGACGACCAGACAGTTGCCAAATCGGAAGAAGCAACGACACCCACACAAGAGTAACGCGTCGTCCTTCTCCAACGACCTCACCGGAAGACGACCTGGTGGTGCGTGAGTCACGACCTCCACAGGTGGTGGTAGCCAGCTGGTTCATCCCTGTCCTCACGCCGGAGATGATCCTCATTACTGCCACCAGCTGTTGAGGATGGTGGATGGGTGTGAGCGAGAGGCGTATGAACTGTCTCTCTCTACGTGTTGGGGGAAAAATGTCTCCTCACCTGAGAGACAGAGAGCTGCTGAGGATGATGTACGTCTCTCCTACACCTGAGAGAAAGAGATAGACCGATAAACTGTCTCTGTGGTATATGTCTCCTTGGCTGAGAGCAAGTGACGCCTTCTCTGCTTGTTGAAGGAGACATTTCTCTCTCCCATATACTGAGTGAGAAACACGGGCCAGTACTCAAGTAAGAGAAGGACTTAGCGATGTACTCAAAAGGTACTCGGGCCAGCTAGTCTTGAGTCCCAGTTACAATAGTCGATAACATTGGTGCTGTTTTGTGCTTCCAGTTGTAAACTTGCGTTAGTGCTGTGTCAGGCGTCACCCTCAAGTGTAAACAAAGTGATCCTGAGTGTAAACGTCTTACTGCCTATGAACTCTCAAGAAGTTTGTTTGGAAAATTTCTGATAAAATGTTTTGATGTGATTTTTTTTTTAAATTGTACAGATAAACTTGAAACTATTTAGAAGTTTCCGTAATACCTCGAAAATTAATCATAAAATAAACACACTTTGAACTCTCCCAATCTCTGCAGGATCTCATAGACTGTGCGAGACTTGAGGACCAGATGAGTCAACCTCTCCTAAACAGTTGTATATTTACTTTGTGATTGAAGTGACGTGTTCAAGAGGACGAGATGTGGTGTGGGCCTGTGTACTGTGCAGGCCGTGATGTGGTGTAGGCCTATGTACTGTGCAGGCCGTGATGTGGTGTAGGCCTGTTTGATGTGCATGCTTTGACGTGGTGTAGGCCTGTGCGCGGCACTGTGCACAGGCCTTGACGTGTTGTTAGGCCTGTACACCGTGCTGTGCCTTGACGTGGCATCATCAATGCTCAATAACCGTGAAATAAGTAATAAATTATGACTTTAACTTATGTGTTTGATGGTGAGATGTGACGCCAGAGATGTGTGTGTGTGTGATGTGTGACGGCAGGAGAGATGTGACGCCTTAGATGGCTGTTACAGTAACATGAAGGGTGTGTGAGTTAGGATGGTAACACTGCTAGCATACCCTGAAGGACGTACTAGCCACTATTAGTAACACTCCCCCCCACCACTGTAAACAAACTTCCTCCCTGTCACCATTGTAAACAGACCTCCTCCTCGTCACCATTGTAAACAAGTTTCTCCCTGTCACCATTGTAAACAGACCTCCTCCCCGTCATCATTGTAAACAGACCTTCCTGCCACCATTGCAAACAAACTTCCTCCGTCACCATTGTAAACACACAGACCTCTTCCTTATGGTAACAATGTAAACAAACATAATATTGTAATTTTTTTTTGTATATAGTAAACACGTAAAACGTCTAGTGTCTTACCGGTTGTCTTTCTACACTCAAAGTTGTAAATGAGTATTTTTTTACTGTAAACAAATTGTAAGTTATGATTAGCCTCATTTTTGTGTAGAGCCCAGTTGTGTGTGTGTGTGTGTGTGTGTGTGTGTGTGTGTGTGTGTGTGTGTGTAGGCGCTCACTGGGCCATTATAAGCTACTGTCAACTTTTATCCTCGCTGATGTGGTTTCTACAGGTCGATTCATGTGGTTTCTACAGGTCGATTCATGTGGTTTCTACAGGTCGATTCATGTGGTTTCTACAGGTCGATTCATGTGGTTTCTACAGGTCGATTATGTGGTTACTACAGGTCGATTCATGTGGTTTCTACTGGTCGATTCATGTGGTTTCTACAGGTCGATTCATGTGGTTTCTACAGGTCGATTATGTGGTTTCTACAGGTCGACTACATACATGGTTTCTAACACATCGATTTCCAATGTGGTTTCTGGTGGTCGATTTTACGTGGTTCTCTACAGTAAACGAATCCACCAATCAGAAACCGAAGAGCTCAGGTTTTCAGGTTTCTACATCACCGTTCTGATGATATATAGCCTGACGCTGTTGCACCAATGAGAATCCAGTATCTTCACGACCAATCCCAGTCCAAGATCCGGATTCTCACAACCAATCGCCAATCAGAATCCGGTATCTTCACGACCAATCCCAGTCCAAGATCCGGATTCAGGTTCAAGAACTCAGTCAATTTTACCTATATACGAGATTTAAACTATGTATAATGTTGGACATACTACCACGAACGTTACCACTGGCCTAATTTATATTCCAAATAACATCAGATAACTTACTTAATGAACCTCAAGGTACTGTTAATGTTAAGTTTTATTTACTTGGACTCGGATTAGTTATGTTTAAGTTAGGTTTCATGGCGATTACTTAAAAGAAAAAGAAAACTTAAAGGCATTGAGGGTGTTCGTATTAGTCTTCCAACATTAACAGTTACCTCTCATTCACCCACCTATGAATGTAGGCTTACTCTCTATAACTAATTAATGACGTACATACACACACACACACACGTACACACACACACACACACACACACACACACACACGTACACACACACACACACACACACGTACACATACACACACACACGTACACACACATACACATTAGCTGGTGTATGTGTTTTGTGGAGATGAAACTTGTGTGTGTGTCTGTATGTGTGTATGTATGTATGTATGTATATATGTATGTATGTATTGCAGGCGGGTGAGTGTCGTGTCCGCCCTAATGATCTCTGTAGCTCAGCCCAAAGTTTACCATTTGTTTTAATAAATGCTTTATAATATTCACTAGTTTACCTTCACCCAGAGTCAACCTATACGGTGTAACCTCAAAATGCATCCAGAGTACACCTAGCGTACACCCCCAGAGTACAGCTGAAGTAAACCCAGAGTACAGCTAAAGCAAACCCAGAGTACAGCTAAAGTAAACCCAGAGTACAGCTGAAGTAAACCCAGAGTACAGCTAAAGTACACCTTGGGTACAGCTAAAGTACACCTTGAGTACAGCTGAAGTAAACCCAGAGTACAGCTAAAGTACACCTTGAGTACAGCTAAAGTAAACCCAGAGTACAGCTGAAGCAAACCCAGAGTACAGCTAAAGTACACCTTGAGTACAGCTAAAGCAAACCCAGAGTACAGCTAAAGTACACCTTGAGTACAGCTAAAGTACACCTTGAGTACAGCTGAAGTAAACCCAGAGTACAGCTGAAGTAAAACCAAGAGTACAGCTAAAGTAAACCCAGAGTACAGCTAAAGTACACCTTGAGTACAGCTAAAGTAAACCCGGAGTACAGCTAAAGTAAACCCGGAGTACAGCTAAAGTAAACCTAGAGTACAGCTAAAGTAAACCCGGAGTACAGCTAAAGTAAACCCGGAGTACAGCTAAAGTAAACCTAGAGTACAGCTAAAGTAAACCCGGAGTACAGCTAAAGTAAACCTAGAGTACAGCTAAAGTACACCTTGAGTACAGTTAAAGTAGGCCAGAGTACAGGTAACATACAGTCATGTGTGTCAGGATCAAGCTGCTGTGGACCGGCCACTCTACTCTCACCTGGGCTTCAGTAAACATAAAACATCTGATGCCTAACCTAACCTAACCTAACCTAACCTAAACCTAACCTAACCTAACTTAACCTAACCTAACCTAAACCTAACTTAACCTAAACCTAACTTAACCTAAACCTAACCTAACCTAACCTAACCTAACCTAACCGAACCTAAACCTAACCTAACCTAACCTAACCTAACCTAAACCTAACCAAACCTAAACCTAACCAAACCTAAACCTAACCTAACTTAACCTAACCTAACTTAACCTAACCTAACCTAACCTAACCCAAACCTAACCTAACCTAACCTAACCTAACCTAACCTAACCTAACCTAACCTAACTTAAACCTAACCTAACCTAACTTAACCTAACCAAACTCTCTCATATTGAACTAAACAAACACTGTACTGGTAATACTATGTCACATTAAACACCGCAGTAACCTGACCACTGGGATCTGGTAAACCCCCTTTGTGGCCGCTGCTCTGTGATCCTTATTGTGCAACAGGATGGGTGTAGGGTGCACAGTAAACTAGCTGCTGTCCGCGGTAAAATTCTAAAAACCACACACACACACACACACACACACACACACACACACACACAGGTTAATTAACACATGATAAAACCAGTAAGAACAGGTAAATTATACTGTATCTTCCTGTTATGTATTCCATAAGCTCGTAACTTATTATGTGTAACCACTATGAATACACAAGTACACTAACTACACCACCATGAATACACAACTACACTAAACTACTCACACGACACCCTGACTGCTACTGCTACACCCCATACTGTACACATCTCAGCTGCTACACTCACAGGGGGTATACACATAACACCCCTCACTAGTTAAGGTAGAGTCTCAGTGTCAATGGCATTTTCGCTTACGAGAACTATTGAACGTACGACCATTCAAGAGTCTGAAATAGAGATGCTGGGAATCTCTCTCTCTCTCTCTCTCTCTCTCTCTCTCTCTCTCTCTCTCTCTCTCTCTCTCTCTCTCACCACGGAAACTCACATACACAAATTACTTTACAGGTGCTTTATGTTTATATAAAAGGAGAAAGGTAGAAATTCAAACTCTACACAGGTAAGAATATAACGAACCTATCCACATGCTTGCTACCTGTGCCCCCCCCCCCCCCCCCCAGAACGTCACATCCGTCCAGTGTCGTGATCGGTCAAGCCGTTCATTGCCTCACCTCCATGCACCTTCACTGTTCAAGTCTGTTCGTGTTAGCTATATCATCACCGACCATCTTGGCTATGGGGGAGGGGGGAGGGTGTCTAGCATAGCACTATCTTCACTTAACTGAACAACAAGGGGGGCGGGGGTTGATACATCCGGATAGATATGACGTCATGGTAATGGTCGTGTTGTTATGGTCGTCAGGTGTAACGACCCTCCGTGTTATAGAGGTTTTGATCAGTTATCTTGAGTTATCTTTGTAAGCTCAGTGTTAACCCCTGTTTGTATACCTCCACCGTCCATGTATAATCTGTACATTGTATACCTGTGCTATCAGTGTACACTGTATACCTTCATTATATACATTAATTACCTGCACTGTCTGTATACACTACACTTGCACAGTACACTATATGGCTGCACTATGTACAGTGCGCCTTCACTGGCTGTACCATAATAAACCAAGGTAACCCAAGGTATGTTTATCAATCTAAAGTTCTAAACACTATTTATCTATCTACTCCTGGGAAGTGGAACATTGTGGCCTCCCTGACAGCAGAGGGGACCACCACACACCACCAAACACCACCACACACTACCATACACCACCACACACTACCATACACCACCACACACCACCACACACCACCACACATCTCAAACACCACCACACAACACGAAACACCACCACAACAAATTACTTGATCAAATTCACTAAACATCAATTAATTATCTAGTTGCAAAATCCGATAGCCGCGGATATGCATTGAGATGACGCTGCAGGGTAGCAGTCAGACACATTTAATTTACAAAGATTATTATTAGCATTGAAAATAATACACAGCCTCCATAGAACACTTTATGATTTCAATTTGGTCCCTTAACCTCAAAGTTCCGACAGCCCTCAACAATACCTTAGTTATACCTCCTAAAAAGCACGTTTTCTGTTATAGGTACATGAGTCTTATCAAGGGTAACTTACTTATTTTACTTAGACCTGGTATTAATGATCATTTTAATAGTGTAGTAGCTGGCACACACGACTCCAGAGTAAACAGACAACACCCACGAGTCCTTAACATCCATCTGGTAAAATAAACAATGATACTACACAAATTTTACCCAGAGTAACACACAACGAACCTTCCCACGACGACGCTTCATCAAAATTAACCTTCCCACGACGACGCTTCATCAAAATTAACCTTCCCACGACGACGCTTCATCAAAATTAACCTTCCCACGACGACGCTTCATCAAAATTAACCTTCCCACGACGACGCTTCATCAAAATTAACCTTCCCACGACGACGCTTCATCAAAATTAACCTTCCCACGACGACGCTTCATCAAAATTAACCTTCCCACGACGACGCTTCATCAAAATTAACCTTCCCACGACGACGCTTCATCAAAATTAACCTTCCCACGACGACGCTTCATCAAAATTAACCTTCCCACGACGACGCTTCATCAAAATTAACCTTCCCACGACGACGCTTCATCAAAATTAACCTTCCCACGACGACGCTTCATCAAAATTAACCCAGCAGTTTTACAGAAAGTGTCAAAAATTTCAACGTCGGAAACACACAGATGACCAACGAAAAATGTACATAAAAATATTCAAGCAGCCATACCTGAGGTGAGGTGTGTTATTGTTCCTGGAGGAGTTCTTAGGTTCACCACTTACCTGAGAAAAAAAAAACACGTTATAAGCTGTTGTCCTTCACACTCACACCAACAAAAACAACCACGATAGAATTAAAATTTTATAAACGTTATATGAAAAGTTAGGTTAGGTTAGGGTAGGTTAGGTTAAGTTAGACTATTCACAATATGACCATAACAATAATTGAGAGTTCATTATAATTAAGACTGGTGTTATGGCGTGGAATTTGGGAAGAGGTTTCAATAATTATGAATATACAGTTTGTGTGTTCCTTGACACTATACTGAGAGAGAGAGAGAGAGACAGAGAGAGAGAGAGAGAGAGAGAGAGAGAGAGAGAGAGATATAAAACATAGGAATAAATAAGTCTCAAATGTACCATAATGGAGTGAGTGTTTAAGTAAGGTAAAATGCTAAAAATTAATGATAAATGGAAAAAAGATTAAATTTATTTAGGAAAAAATTACAAAAGGGATCTTATTAAAGTGAGGTGCACTTGGCTCTGGTAACTCAGTGGTTTATGAGAGTAGAAAGAAAATTTGTTAGGTTAGGTTAGCTTGGGTTGGGTTAGGTTAGGTTGGGTTAGGTTAGGTTAGGATGGGTTGCTATATACTGTACTGTAGCTACTGAATTTTTTATTTTCTCAATTTTCCTCCACTTTAATTCCACTTTCAAGTCCAAGTTATAAACAGTATTCCACTTACTTTACGGTTATTCATTTAACCTATCCTAATGTTTCTTTTTATTAATACAGTATTAAAAAAAAATTCCTTCCAGATAACCAGACGTTTCCCAGCCTTTACTCAACAAATTCATTTTCCATAACAATACTGCTCATTACACTTGACCTTAGAGTCGATGGTTTGCTTTAGAGACATTCCCAGTCAATCCAGCTGTGTGATTGGCTGTTAAGGAAGTGAAAATAGTCGCAGGTAGCCAACCAGATTGCCTCTTCATGTATCGAGGGTTAATACAGCCTATGGGACCAACTTTTCTAGACTTGACTCATCACTGACAACAGTTTTCAAGATTAGTTTCAATTCACTTTACCCAAAACAATCCTACACATGATTCTTTCACACAACCTCAAGGTACACAGGCCTGATGTCTTTTTTAATAATCAGGAAATAACGTGAGCACAGGGACACTACATCACTATTACAGTCCCCACATTTTTCAAGATCCTAGTTGACTCTCATCCATTATTTGTGTTCTTCTGTTCATCTAGTTCTACCCATTAAATTTACCTTATGTTGAAAAAAGAAATTATAACAAACAGTATTTAAAACCACGGTTCATTTTGTCTACAGATGTTCTTTGTAATATAGTAAGTAATAAAAACGATACGACAATGCAGAGAACCTTATAGAACCTGACCTAACCAACCAAAGACACCTAACCTTACCGATGTAAACAAACAGTGCTGACACGGTATTTTTCTCTTGACATTTTAACTAAATCGTTTTCTTTAGTATGTAGTATGTAGATGTGATGGCGGTATACTAAAATAGCATGAAGTACACCAAGGCCTTCATGGCGTAGGTGAATAGACAAAACTATCAGTGATCTGTGAGTTAATACACCACAGTGCAAAAATAAGCTTTTCCTGATTTTACTACAGTGTGGGCAAGGGGACACCGCGTACCTTCTGTATTAGGTTACAAAGTGGATTTTTCCTTGCTCCATCATTACATTTACAACCTGTGCTTAAAATGAAGGGGTCTAGTGATAGTTCTCAAGAAAGTAAACCATTATTAAGGATGTGAACCGAGTGAAACATCCTCACAAACTTACGTTGGTTAGTCTTCTGTTAAAACAAAAAGAAGAATCCATGATACCACAGCCATTGTAAAGCAAAGGGAACGCAATAACTATCTTAATAAACACCACAAGATAACGTGAAGAATAGGAAGAAAGAGAAGGCGGAGTAGACACTATCACTCACCCCAACCGGCTGACTGGCCTCCAAGACACGTTCTCTCAGCGTGTTCTCTCCATTTTCTAAGTCATTTATCATTAATAATAAAAGTTTTTAATGACAGTCTCTTATTATCCAGTATGGGTGATGGATCCTCGTGAAATTATGATGTTTACGGGGTCGTGCATATAAGGTTTCAATCAATTGCCACCAACTGATAATTAATTTTTCCATTTACTTGATTTACAAGGCTACTCATCAATTTACTTCTATTTATTATCCTCATTTAAAAATAGTTATGAAAGTAGATTTTTCTACAACCACAATAATACTGTAGATAAATAGAAAGGCGAGGTAAAAAATAGTAGCATTGTCAAATTTATCCATCGACACCTGTATCAATCATTCAGAGTAGCGTCACCCAGTTGGTCCAAAGTTTACCAATGTGTTCAACATAAAAAGTACATTTTCATTTTTATTTTGGGGATGTTATTCGAGAAAGATGAAATAAAAATACGGTAATTGATTATATAATTAAATGTTTTAATTTCATATTCTTTATAAAATCCATGCGTGGTGTTAATTATTAAATTTGTAGTTAGTATTGCTAATGCGTAATTAGTTGCCAATAATTATTTATCATTCTCAAAGGGACCGTACATGACCAAATTGATAAATTATTTAGAACATCTTCACGAATTAAAAGTATTATAGGGAATAAAGAAAATTTTCAAAATCTCTGTTGATCGAATATTGTTAACTATGATAACAGTAAAAATAATTATTAATTGAAGTAAATTTCCGCTATTTCTGTTTATATACTGTATACACAAGGTTGAGATATGACCTCTCGAGAAAAATGGTTAATTAAATACATATATACCACAAAATATACCGAGATATTATTTAATTTTCAGACATAATGCATTAGATAAACCAAACCAAACCTATCCAAATCTACTCGAGGATCCTGCCGTAGGGTAGTTTGTAGTCCTGTGGTGTGTTATACAGGCAAAAAATGTTTAGCTAAACTGTTTGTGGTGTTTTACAGAATTGTCTACCTTGGTCACGTACTGTGCAGTGTATCATGTAGGCTAACTTAGCTCGGCCACGTTTGTGTCATGATATAAATGATGGGAGTCATTAATACGTTTGTTACCGTGTATAGCGAGGTAGTTGAACAAGTGGTGTCAACAAGGTATTTCTCTCGTTCATCTATACTAATTCCCGTTTAGTTAAGTAACTTCAAGGTCAATCACTCGTCTATTAATAAACTTTAAAGAGTGAAATATACACCACAGTCTCCCCATGAGTCACGTGAACCACCCAACACAATAGTCGGTTAGTTCCTGTTAACATCACACATCATAACATTAACCTAAACTTACCTACATTTATATCCTGATCCATAACCTAGTTTAACTTAACGTAAACTGAACAATCAACACAATGTGGTAAAAATGTGACAATATGTAACACTGTCGAAAACACCACAATATTTATAGGATAGAAATAATAATCACTCTTTGTTTTAGTCGGTTCAACACCAGCACTGACCTATATTCTTAAGTAAGAATTTTGGGTACTCGTCCCTCGAAAAGCTGCCTGCCAAGGGGAGACCTATTTTAGTCTCTCTCTCTCTCTCTCTCTCTCTCTCTCTCTCTCTCTCTCTCTCTCTCTCTCTCTCTCCTAATGGAACTCTATCCTAACCTTACTTATCCTAACTTAACCTAACCTACTCCAGACTACTTTAACTTACCCTACTCTAACCTTACCCTACCCTAACCAAATCCTACACTACCATAACCTCACCAACCCTACCCTAACCTACTCGCCCTACCTTACCCTACCCTACCCTACCCTACCAAACCTAACCTCATACCCATCGCCCTCAGTAATACCCTCGTTATACCCTGTTTGGTATTCCGTGCCCCGTCACCAGGGTACCACTGTTGGTCTCCAGGAAGATACTGGTGCCAACCCCAACCAAAAAAAAAAATCCTTACTTTTTTCCTACCTGTTAATGAGAAGTGCCACATGTATGTACCTCTCTCACACCTTCTGTTGTCTGGAGGTAATTCTCTCTCTCTCTCTCTCTCTCTCTCTCTCTCTCTCTCTCTCTCTCTGGGCAATATAATTTGAACTCCCAGTGCAGTGGTGGTAGGGTCGTGAATGGCGGTTGTGGTGATAGGTGTATGGATGGTGGTAGTGGTGTTAGGGTCGTGAATGGTGGTTGTGGTGATAGGTGTATGGATGGTGGTAGTGGTGTTAGGGTCGTGAATGGTGGTAGTGGGGGTAGTTGTATGGATGGTGGTAGTGGTGTTAGGGTCGTGAATGGTGGTTGTGGTGATAGGTGTATGGATGGTGGTAGTGGTGGTAGGGTCGTGAAAGGTGGTTGTGGTGATAGGTGTATGGATGGTGGTAGTGGTGTTAGGGTCGTGAATGGTGGTTGTGGTGATAGGTGTATGGATGGTGGTAGTGGTGGTAGGGTCGTGGGTACTGGTAGGCACGGCTTGAGGTGGTGGTATACCCAGAGTTACCTAAGACGTCCACCACCACCACACCCTCCCGACTCACTGCCGAGGTGGTGTTTGTGTGTGTTTGTGGCTGTTACATGTTTTTGTTTGTTTGTGGCCTTGTGCAAGCTTGATTGTGTTTGTATACTTGTCTGTGTTCTTTGTGACTGTTTGTTTACACCGTTTGTTACTATGTTCATGTTTGTTTGCGTTCGTGGTAACACTGTCTAGGTATATTGTATATCTGCACTGTCTATGTACATTGAATTCCTGCTGTATCTATGTAGAGTGTGTGTATATCTGCAATGTGTATGGGGTGTTTGTATACCTGCACTAAGTACAATGTTTTAAGCTGTCTACATTGTTTATATTCCAGCAATACCCGTGTACATGATATAATTTTAGTGTCTATGTATATTATATACTTTTACTGTATATACACAGTCTTAATCAATGCAGTCTTCTATAAAAATGTTTACTAAATATACTGTATAGCCATCTTGCCTTCATACAGTGGTTTAAGCTTTAAACACTAACACGTTTTCTGTGATTAACACCCCCCCCCCGCCCTCCCCCAGGCCAGAGGTTCACATTTCTACCACCAGATGGCAGAGTATTACGTGCACTTTTTATCGATCGTTCTTCTCAGAAACTTCCCGACATCTTTACTTCCAGCGTCAGGCGGACCAACTGTACTCTGTATTGATTGAGCAAATTATCCACGATGGACGGGTTGATTTATGTGATCAAACATAAGTTAACGTGAAACACTGGTGAATTATATTATTATGTTTTATCAATATACGATGAAAACATTGTATTAGCGACAAATGTTGTTACGTGTACAGATTTTCATATATTGGTAGACCACCAAAACAGGAGACGTCATCTTGACGTCAGAGTTGTCAAGGTCTTCGTAGAAGGACAGTTTATAAGAGTCACCAGAAAAATAAATCTAAACACAAATAAAGAACACAGGATGAATTTATATATATTGTCAGCTACAACAACAAAAACTAAAAAAAATAATACATAAATTAAATTTAAACAAGCTGTATCTTTCCTTACCGTCGACAAAACAGGGTGTAGGAATATTCGAGAAGGCAGAGACAGCCATGTGGATCCATGTTTACAGCCAGAACCGAAGCAGTATGATAACCGCGTCATGATTGGTTGATGGCTCTATACAAATGAGAGGAGGGCAGCCATTGGTGGAAAGATGCACTTCAGTAACCCCCTGGACTTCCTCGAGTAAGACCAAAACAAACCCGAGAGTGAAACCACCCGAAGTGAAACTATCCAGTGAGAAATTGTAACAAAACAGACCTCAAGCGCTTGTGTGTGTACTTAACGTGACAAGAGTGTTATTAACGTCTTTGTGAACGTTTGGACACACAGATAACAGCGAGAAACCTGTCGTAAGTGCAAGATTTACTGGATATTAAGAAAATAATAAGAAGTATTTACAACGGGGCTTCAGTACTTTCAACTGCAAGTGCACTAGAGAGTTGGAGTCCCGAGGAAACCTTTTCGTTATATTTGAACACTAATAATAATACCCTATCATTGACAACATAAAGAAGAGCACAAGTCGGACTCCAGTGAGGCGGCAGCAGCAGCGTTGTGGTGGTGAGTATCGTACGACAAAAAATAATACGTGGCACCTCATACAAACATTTCCGACATTAATTTACTCATGAATTTTTATTTGTTTTCTCTCAGATACAAATACAATTAAAAATATTTGTAATCATTGCATCCAATATATAATTATAGTGGTAATATTAACGTGTTGAATAGAAAAGTTTGTAGTTGTAACTGTACTCGTACCCTCACTTCCTTTGTTTCCTGATTACCAGAAGTGTTGGCTTTGTGCGTTATTTATATACCTATACCGTCTATCTACAGTACATTATATAGCTACATTGTGTGTATAGTATATTAAATTATATAGATGCGGAGTCAATGTGAATTTGTATAACGATATTACTGAACATAATATATATATACCATATAATCCAGTTTAAACTGATGTTACCAGTACTGTACATTATATAATTAACCCACGCTTGCAGTCATTTCCCGCGCTTTTATGACAACAGCCAATGAGGAGCGACATTTTTCCCGCCATTGGACAGGAAAGGCCCCCCACCCCACGCCATATAATAAAGGTCACATTGATGATCGCATTTTTTTCACTGTTGCTGCTTACACAAGAGTCACTGTAACGTGATTCTTTACTAACTTAACTTGAAGTTTTGTCTTAAACTCAATATTACGGTTTATTTTGTAAATTATTTGAACTGGAGATATTGTATGCGTACAGAATTCACCCTTTTACAATTTCCCTAATTCCCTATTGTTTTGTTATATAGGGATCAACATAATCGTTCAATCTAACTCCTTTACTTTACCATAAACACAAATTAGTAATGAGACACAAACGATATTTTGATATACAGGTAAATAAAGGTAATTGAAGGTGTGGATATAGACATAACAACAAAACAGCGAAGAGGATAAAAGTAAATAAAAGTAAAGAAACAAAATGGCAACACTCGTACACGGCTTCTCTCCCAGGGGCCCCGTATTGAGCGTAGTGGCTATGTTTACGTCAAGGCCACGGTGCCACATATATGTTTGTTTTGATAACTTAATTTCTAGTTATAAGCATTGAAATCGCGCATCACATTATATTTATTATTTATAATTAATGTAATAGATGATATGAATATATTTATTATAGCTAAAGTAGATGTTATTCATTTAAGATTTGCCAAATTTATAGACTTGGCACAGGAGAGATTATTGACTGTGATCACGTGGTCTACCTGTGGGGTGTGTGTGGGTTAAGATAGTTTGCCAGCTAGCCACAAGGTAGGTGTTGGACATATTGTTGTTTTAATATCCTCTGCTGCATTATGATTCGTGTTAATAATGAAGGGAAGTCGAAGGGACACTGTGTAATATTCTAAATAACAATAAACTGACGATTCATCCGTTGTTGTTAAGGTGCTGTTACGTAATGCCATGAAGCCTGTTTTTTCTCTTCTTTAATCGTTAATATCGGTGATTTTCCTTATATCTTATAGTATTATTATATAAGATAGACTAAGAACACCACGAGTATGATAAAATAACAGTTTAAAAGACTCTAAAGATCATCAGGAATTATTCGTTAAGGCCAATAATTTTGTTTACACATGGTGGAGTGCTGTGAAGGTCAAATATCGTCTCTGTTAACCCAAGACCATTTATTGATGTTTTAAGTAATTGCTATAGCCCATAGTTAGTGCTTTAACAAGGTGATTCGTAACTGTGAGCTATATATACTCTTCTACAACCATAACAACACAATTTTTTATACTCATATTTATTATCACTGTATTATTATTTTATCTGACCTCAATTATGTGTCCTTGGATGAAAAGGATAAGGGGGAGGGGGCAGAAGAAGGAGGAGGGGAGGGAGAAGTAGAAGAGAGAGAAGGTAAAGACAAGAAAAATGAGGAAAAAAGGAAATACATAAAGAAAAAAGGAAGGAGGAGAGGAAAGTGAGAGAGGACGAGAACAGAAGAGGGGGGAATAAGGGACAGTGGGAGGAGGAATAAAAGGGGCACAGAAGAGGGAGGAATAAAAGGAAGAGGGGGAAAGATGAATAAGAGGAGGAGGGGGGGCAGAGGAATAAGAGGAGGAGGAGGATAGAAGAGGTCCTATTACAGTATATACACCTGTACCTGTGATAACTCCTCAACCAATCCTGAATGTAGATACTGTGTGATAATTTCGACCACACACACACACACACATACAGGATTGAGGGGTACAGCTGCACTACATTCGGGGCGTCTCTCTCTCTCTCTCTCTCTCTCTCTCTCTCTCTCTCTCTCTCTCTCTCTCTCTCTCTCTCTCTGCGTTTGAAAGCTTTTAAGTGTATGCTGCTTGCGTGTGTATATGTGTGTGTGTGTGTGTGTATGTGTCACGAAGGCAGCATTGCAGTGTATCAGGACAGGTATAGAGCAGTGTGGGGCCGCAGGTGTGGCGGAGAAACAGGTGTGCTCCACATATTGGTTCAGGGTGTGACCAACATAATTATCTCACCTGTAGTCTGGCTTCTCACTTAAGCTGCAATACAAAGGTAGAGTCTCAAAGGTCCCTACGTTAATTGATGTCTCCCTTAGCTCTTAACAGAAGTACAACTGACCCACCCACTTGAGATACGACACAAACATGATAATGCAGAGGTTAAGTTAGGTTAGGCAGGGCTAGGTTAGGTTAGGTTAGGTTAGTATAGTTTAGGCTAGGTTAGGCTAGGTTAGGTTAGGTTTGGTTAGTTTAGGTTAGGTGTTTGAGAATCCACCATCACTGTGTGTCGTAAGCTAAGTGATAAATAAACTTTAGAGAATTTTTGTGTTGATAACTGTGTGTGGACGGACAGTAAACACCTGTGGCACCACCATAACACATAGTGCCAGCAAGCCTCATCACACACACACACACACACTAAACACTTGTAACATGAGAGTAGTGCCAAACACAGTGCCAATAATACCAAACCTGTACGTGGGAAGGACAGTAACGTACAACAGTTAATTAAGGACGGGGTAGTACGTTAGTGGCGATCATAGTACATTACAGAACATTACAACTATTTCTCTTCAGTTTAATATTGTAGGTGTGACATCAGGGCTACACACACACGCACACACACGTGAGGTCCCTCATAACACCATCTGTGAGGGAATTACTACACCACGCCAGGTCCCTCATAACACCATCTGTGAGGGAACTATTACACCACGGGAGGTCCCTCCTAACACCATCTGGGAGGGAGTTACTACACTACGTTTTTGCTGTTCAACACCTACAATAATCTATATGTTCACTGTATGTTCCTTTACCTTTCTCTAATGAAGGCTTTTGCTAAACCACCAATGTATGTAATAAGTCATTTATGTCCAATGTATATTTTCAGCCTTCGGGCTGCAGAACTTTTTCAATAAACCGTCAATTATTATTATTATTATTATTATTATTATTATTATTATTATTATTATTATTACACACACACACACACACCACTAGCTTCATGTCTAAAAGTGTCCTGTAAAATTTGGCTAACATTCAAAAACAAAGACTTCTCGAATCATCCTCCTCCTTTTCCTCTCTGCGTATTTGACCGATGCTTATTACTGACAAGAGAGAAGCGTATAGTGTTGCGTCATCTAGCGAGGCGTATGTGTGAGTATGGCTGAGTGTGAGGGAGGGAGTGCTGCGTGCATGTGGTAGAATGGAGGGGTAAGGGGGGGGAGGTTGGATGGGGGCGTATCGTCATCCAGTGAGGTGTAGATAAGTGTAAAGTTGGGATGGGGTTGGATGGAACGGGGAGGGGAAGGGTAGGAGAGGGTAGAGGCGGCACGTGACCCATCAGCTGATAGTCACGTGGCTTTGTTTACCTGTGGTAGTATACTCGCGCTGTGTGGTGTGGCTGTACTTGCCAGTATCAACTACGCTGGAGGACACTAGTACTACCTCCTCCTCCCTCTTCCTCCTCCTGCCTCTTCCTCCTCCTACACCCTTGGTGTTCTTCCTCCTTCTCCTCCTAGCTTAATGAAATTCCTCTCGCCGACATACAAATTCTTCCATGTCTACATACATACATACATACAAATACATACGCTCATGTCATATAAACATACATACATACATAAATATATATCACAGGAGGTGGCGAAAAACAACACACACACACACACACACACACACACACACACACACACACACACACACACACACATTTAACGCACCCAGACGTTTCCCAGAACCTGTTTTGTAGTTGGCGTGGGCAGCGGCCGGGGGGGGGGGGGGGGTGAAAGAAGGGTAAGGTTGAGAAAGAGGGGGGTTGGCAAGGGGAAGGGGTAAGAAGGGGGGGTACAGGAAGTGGGTGGGGCAAGGATTGACGGTAGGGGGAGTGGTGGTGGGGGTGGGGGTAGAGAGTTCATTGTGAGGGAGGGGTGAGGAATGGTGTTAGGGGAAGTGAGGAGGGGCAAGGGTTGGTGGTAGGGGAATTTGAAGGACAATGAGGGAGGGGAGGAGGTGGGGGGATAATGATGGTTGAGGGGGGAGGGAAGTGGTGTAAACAGTGAAGGGGGAGGAGATCATTGTCTTGTCATGTAGAACAAACAAACAAACAGACAAACAAGGGGTTGGTGACAGCTGTATCCTTGTGGCATCGCATACATAATGGTGGTAGTGGTGGTGGTAGTAGTGGTGGTACTGGTAGTGGAAATGGCAATCACAACCACCACATCATCACCACCACCACTACTACCTCACCATCACAACAGCTGATAGTCCAATGTTTGTAAACAAATCGATACACGTGGCCGACTCTATCCTGTTGAGTCACGTTGACACACTAGAGTTGAGTCACTACCCTTGTAGCTTGTTTTACTCTCACCATCAGGTATAGTGGACTATGGAATTGGAGGAAGAAGAAGGAGGGAAGGAGGATAAGGAAGGAAGGAGGGAAGGAGGAGAAAGTTTTGTAAAGTCAGCCATCTTGTTTTGTGTTGTATTGTTGTGTTGTCAGCCATCTTGTTTTGTGTTGTATTGTTGTGTTGTCAGCCACTGAACAACTCGGCAGTAGTGAGGTTATCTGTAAATATATATGTTGTAATTTAACGTCTTGCCTCGTGGGTGCGGTGCTTGCGGTGGCTGTTCTGGATGCCGTGAGCGCTGTTGCTACGCTGGCAGGCAGGCGGAAGTGGTAGTAGGGTGGGGAGAGGGAGGGGATGGTGGGGAGTTGAAGGGGATGGTGGGGAGTTGGAGGGGATGGTGGGGAGTTGGAGGGGATGGTGGGGAGAGGGAGGGGATGGTGGGGAGAGGGAGGGTTGTGTGGGAAAGGGGGGGGGCGACAGGTGATGGGGAGGAGAGAGAGAGAGAGAAGTGAAAGGGAGGGTAGTGGGGAAGGGGATAAAGGAGAAGTGGGGAGAAGAGGAAAATTATCTTTGTGAAAGTGGTTCGAGGGGGAGGGGAGAGGAAACGGACGGTTAAAGACAGGGTGAGAGGAGGAGGAGGAGGGAGATATTCGGCTTCGTACTCTCATAGCAACAACATCCTCTCTCCTCCGCCCCGCCCCGCCCCGCCCCGCCCCACTTAAAGCTTCAATACACATCTGCCTCGCTCACACACCTGGATCGTTCACACACACACACTAGGAAAGGTGAGAAATATGAGGCCACATCAGAATAAAGGATAACAGGTGTCTACTCTAACGTTGACCCAAATTAATGTTTCATAAGAGAATTGAGGAGACATAGCACTCAGCTGGGGCACTCCTAGTCAACTCAGGTGTAGTTGGGTTAGGTTAGGTTTTGTTTTGTTTTGGTTAGCTTAAGTTAGGTTAGGTTAAGGTTAGGTAAGGTTAAATTAGAGTCAGTTTAATTTTCTGTATCTAGACTTGATTAGGTTAAGTTAGGTTAGGTTAGGTCTCAGTGTAATTTTGTGTATCTAGATTCGGAAAGTGGCGGGTTGAAGGTGGACCTCGAAATTGATTCACGCCGAGTAATCGCTTGATATGTCATGGAGTACATAGAGATTTCCTCCCCCTCCTCATCTTCTTCTCTTCCCCCTATTATTTTCTATTCCTCTCCCCCTCTTCCTTCTCCAGTGCTCCTCCTCCTCTTCCTTCTCCAGTGCTCCTCCTCCTCCATCAGCTCTCCTCCTCCGCCCCCTCCCCCCCTGTACAGTACATGTCACCTTCACGGCGGACAACACCTGGCCATCTTGTTTGTGTACATTGACCAGATGGTGTACATGTGTCCTCCGGAAGTGTACATAACTTCAGGCCCTGTACATTTCCCTCGTACACAAAGCTCCTATTGTACATATCGTCAGATTGTGTACATTTAACTCTGTACATCTCGTCTCTGTTGCCTAGAAAATTGTCACACATTCAGACGCTTGTACATTTTCTCTGTACACTGAGGAATTGTACAGTTAATCTAGAAGTTGTACATATTAGCTCCAGGTTTAGTACACTGTAATCCTGACACTCTATGTAACTTGCTGACATAATGCATGGTCCTTCAGGCGCTTACGCCCTTAATGCATGAGTTAGGATGATAAGCAATAACTCCGCGTGCTTCCCTGTTGACCGCAGTAAACACTTGTACGCTTCGCCTTACACGGGTGCAAGGGGGTGCTCAATAAACTAGCACCCTCGCGGGGCGAATCTTAAAATGTGAGGTCAACAGAGGAGGGTACAGAGGTCAACAGAGGAGGGTACAGAGGTCAACAGAGAATGAGGGAGGGAGGGTACAGAGAATGAAGGAGGGAGGGTACAGAGAATGAGGGAGGGAGGGTACAGAGGTCCACAGAGGAGAAGGAGGGAGGGAGGGAGGGAGGGTACAGAGGTCCACAGAGGAGGAGGGGAGAGGAGGGGGAGTGTAGTGAAAGGGAGGAGGAGGAGGGGGGTACAGAGGTCAACAGAGGAGGAGGACGAAGGGTACAGAGGTTAACAGAGGAGGAGGAGGGGAGAGGAGGAGGAGGGGGAGTGTAGTGAAAGGGGAGGAGGAGGAGGGAGGGTACAGAGGTCCACGGGTGATTGCATCATGTGGTGCAGGCAGGCGGGGGGGGGGGGAGGAGGAGGGATGGGCCCGCTTGGAGGGGTTAAAGAGAAGGAGAGGGGGGGAAGTACCTCTCTCAATCCCTCACCCCATTATACATTCTTCTCTACCATTCCAAGTGAGAGAATGCGAGAACTGGTCCTAGGCATCTAAACCACACTTGAGTACAGCACTAAACCTTGAGTACGCAATGAGGCAGCCACTGTACTCAACCACACTCATAACCCCCCCCCCCCCAGTACACCTGATTACGAGGTGTACTGTGTTACCTACTTGAACTTTATCAATGTTAAGTGTGTCAGTGTGAGGTAACTAGCAATAGTCAAGGTTAGGTTAGGTTAGGTTAGGTATGGTATGGTTTGGTTTGGTTAGGTTTGGTTTGGTTAGGTTAGGTTAGGTTAGGTCTGGTTTGGTTAGGTATGGCATAGTTTGGTTAGGTTAGGTATGGTTTGGTTAGGTTGTGTTGTGGTCAGGGAACCTCAGCTGATAGTTAAATAACTTAGGAGTTGCTTCATGATTTTTCTTCTTCATTAATAAATTGGTGCCACAGTTTACCAGGTCAATAGTTAAGGGAAATATGCAACTTAAGAACTCTTGAGAACACATCAATATGTCGTAGTTTTAGTGAGACACTTTCTCTCACCTTCAGTTAGATACTTTCTCACCGCCAGTTAGGGGAAATATTAACTTACAAGTCTTTGGGAATCATCTTTGTGTCTCGCCTTAACTGTAGGTCCTGGGGAGGAACTTTAACCTGGTGGTGTGTGTGTGGCCCCCGGGGTGGTCACTCCACGAGTGAGTGTGGCCCCCGGGGTGGTCACGTGAGTGTGGCCCCCGGGGTTGTCACGTGTGAGTGTGGCCCCCGGGGTGGTCACGTGTGAGTGTGGCCCCCGGGGTGGTCACGTGTGAGTGTGGCCCCCGGGGTGATCACTCCCCGTTTGAGTGTGATCCCCGAGGTGGTCACTCCACGTGAGTGTGGCCCCCGGGGTGGTCACTCCACGTGAGTGTGGCCCCCGGGGTGGTCACTCCACGTGTGAGTGTGGCCTCCGGGGTGGTCACTCCACGTGAGTGTGGCCCCCGGGGTGGTCACTCCATGTGTGAGTGTGGCCCCCTGGGTGGTCACTCCACGTGTGAGTGTGGCCCCCTGGGTGGTCACTCCACGTGTGAGTGTGGCCCCCTGGGTGGTCACTCCACGTGTGAGTGTGGCCCCCTGGGTGGTCACTCCACGTGTGAGTGTGGCTCCCTGGGTGAGCTCCGCCAGTCATGATGAATATATTCTAGTCATGCTCCGACTCACCTGAGGTGACTTGACTGAGAGAAAAATAGAGAGACTTTCTCTTGCCCCAGCTGGACCTAGACGGTGGGAGAGACACGTCTCCTGCTGATGAAGGAAACATTTTTATCAAACACATCACCACCACCACCACCTTACCTCATCCTCTAGCACCAAACACCACCTTACCTCATCCTCTAGCACCAAACACCACCTTACCTCATCCTCTAGCACCAAACACCACCTTACCTCATCCTCTAGCACCAAACACCACCTTACCTCATCCTCTAGCACCAAACACCACCTTACCTCATCCTCTAGCACCAAACACCACCTCACCTCATCCTCTAGCACCAAACACCACCTCACCTCATCCTCTAGCACCAAACACCACCTTACCTCATCCTCTAGCACCAAACACCACCTCACCTCATCCTCTAGCACCAAACACCACCTCACCTCATCCTCTAGCACCAAACACCACCTCACCTCATCCTCTAGCACCAAGAAGTTGTAGGAGGCAGTAAGGGGGGAGGGGGGTTGCAGGTGTTTTCCGCTGTCACTTGTCAGCTGCAACACCGAGAGTAGCCTTCGTTTCCCAGCTGTTGGTTTGGTAAATTATAGTAATGTTGTGGCATAGTGATGGTGGGTGGTGGCACAAGGTGTGTGTGGAGGGCAGAACTAGTTCCTTTGTCCACCCCGCTATGACATTAAGACGTGAACCTCATCTATGACAACTGGTATACATGCTGTAGTTAAGCTTATATAACATTACCCCCTCTATTAAATAATTCACTATTAAAATTAATAATGCTCGTCATAATGGACAATCTCCTTTTAAATCTCATTAATATTTATCATAAAATGTTTGCTTACAAGATACTCATTATCATTGATGTATAAAAAAAAACTCGGTAAGTTTTGGCGGGAAATCCCACGTGAGGCAGAGTGGCCAGCTCGTAGTCACGTGGCTCGCTTTGTTTATAAACACGTCCCCCGTGATCCCCCCACCTACCCCTGCTACCCCTACT